>VXAL01002037.1:764328-787380 GCA_013399475.1 Chauna torquata | reverse complement strand
GCCCGGCCCGGCCCGGCCTGGCCTGGCCCCCCCATGCCGCGGAAGGTGCTGCGCTGCGTCCTGCAGCTGGAGGTCCGCTCGGTGAGTGCCCGGCTGCGGGCTGGAGGAGAAGCCGCGCTTGGCCCTTCCGGGGCCGCTTCCCGCCCCGCAGGCCCGGCCCGGGGGGGTTACGGCTGCCCGTCCGGGGCCTGTCGCCGAGCGGGGGCCTCCCTTCTTCCGGCTGCACCTCTGGCTCGCTCGTGGGCAACCCCTGCCCCGCTGTGCGCGCATCCGCCGGCAGCGGGCCGTGTGCTGCCCCGCGGGTGTTGGCGGCAGCCGCGCTCCTGCGTGGAGCGGCCTTTTCGTACGAGGCGCCGATTCGCGGGAGGCTGTACGGTGTGCGAAAAGCACCCTTTGAAAAGCAGCACCCGCAGCGGCGAGGTGCCCGTGGGGGGCAGGATGTGGCCGGGCAGCTCGGAAGCACCGGGGTGTTACCTGAGGCGGGGAGCTCAGCAAGGGCAAAGGGGGCATTTTTGACATTCACCGTGTCAGCACAGCTCCATGTGCGCTCTGCAAACCTTTCTGCTTATGCGCAAGGAAGGAGTAAAGTAAGAATCTATATCACTCTGGAAATTTTTAAGAAGTAGTTGAGATAGGTAGTGTTCTGTCACTCCGGACTTGTTGGCGTGGCAAGCACTGGTTGCTGTAATCCAGAGGCTAGACCTCCTCATGGGGCAGGCACTGCCAGAATGCTTGATGCTAAAAGGAGAGCCTGAGGTGCCATCCAAGAAATTCAAGTGCAGACCCAGAACGTACATACTGAGGAATGGACCCAGTATCCCTGATTACTTAACCACCATTGTTCCCAAACTTGTAGGGCTGCTCTAAAATAGAGCTGTGAGTTTCTACACGTAGATGGTGAGGGTATCACCCTAATAGTGTTGCTCTGCTGTCTCAACAACTAGTGTTTGTCTGCATAATGCAAAGGCCTGCTCTTTTCCTGGAAAGGAGCAGATGTGCTTTCCTCTTCTGTTCCTCCTACTACTCATGTGCCAGGAGACATTAAAGGGATGGTGTTTTCCCAGGGCTGGGCTTCCTCACCTGTGGGGGATTTATTATTCACCCTGCTCTCAAGGCTACAAGTAATAGTGGAAAGGGACAGAACAAGAAATCTCCAGAACAGATCTGAGTGCCCCTTTCAATGTGTGCGTTGTTCAGTCATGTCCCTGCTACGCTAAATAATTTATCTCAGATAACCCTTTTAATAAGTGTATTTAGCCTATTTCTGGACCACTTATTTTTCCTTGTTTTTTCCCACTGGAGCCTCACTTCACTCCTGTGATGGTTTGAAAACTTTCCAGCCTCAATTACTGCCTTACTCTTACACTAATATCAAAACTGGCCTTTCACTGAAATACTTTTTTCCTTCCCTGGTGTTTACTCTCTTGATGTATTTTTTGGGCAGCAATTCTGTCATTTCACAATTCATCTTTATCAGCTAAAGAGACGTGGTTCTTTCAGTAGTATTTTGTGTGATAGGCTTACCAGTCTTCTGATCATCTTAGGGATGGGTGTTACTCTTCTACTTTGAGTTTGCGTTAATCAGGGTTAGAACTGAATTCAACATTCCAGGTGGAGTCTCATTGTTGCCTTAGATGATGTCAGGAAAAAAAAGTCCAAAATTCGTCCTTTAAATCTTAATATTAATCTCTTCACAGCCGCACTATGGTTATGCTGTCATTTATTAACACACTTGCCTTCTCTTCAGCCAGCTTTGAAGGTGAGCCCCCCCCCCTAGTAAAAGCAGAAACTGTTGTTAATACACAGTAGGTGTGTCTCATTCCTGTCGCTGTTTTTTTCTATATCTTTTTCTTGACCTTTGGTGATTTCTGAATTTTAATTGGGAGATTTCGTGAGCATAGTCTGACATCTTGTTCCACGGTCATTGAAAACATTTAAAGACATGGATCCCAGGATATACGGTGAAAGCTTTTAATAGTAACCTTCAACTTGATGCTTTCCGCTTTAGCACGTTATTGATGCTGTCCTTTGGCCAGTTCTGTACCAGCTTAGAACTTTCTTACTAACTCCCTTCTTCTTCATCATAAGTAATAATTTCTCATGTGGCACCGTATGATGTTACTGATGTCCAGATAAATTAGATATCCCTTGCCCAGAAAAAAGGCTTTCAAGAAAATGTTGGGTTTCACTTGACTGATCTATTTTTATTAAACATGTGCTGCTGGGCTTTTTTTCTAGTCATGTTTTCCTCCTTTATTCTTTGCTGTTGTGTGTTTAAATATTCTGATTGAGGGGGTTATAATTTTTCAGGTCTCTTTCTGCCTCACAGGGGCCTTACATTTGTTATTTTCCAGTCAGATGGTACTATCCTTGTTTTCATAACATGGGTTTTAGTTACATATCAGATCCAGCAAGAAAAAATACATTCTTTCAATGAGCTGAAGATGATTCAGCATCCCTGTGGCTCCATGGCCTAGGCCTAGTGCACACTGGGTAATTTCCATAATCTCATTCTTTATGTTGTTTTTGCTCCTATATTCAGTATTATGAAAACCAAGGCAAAATACTCAGTGGTGTTTGAGACATAGATTTGTTAATTCTCACATCCTGACTGATTTCTAATACTTCTCCTTGCTTTCTCCTTGTATGCTTTATTTATGAATAAAGTCCTATCCATCTAGATTTCTGGTTCTTTTGCCCCATTCTTTTCCAATGCTCTGCATATTTCTATACTCTCTTGGAAACCTATCTGCTTATGTCAGATGTTCTGTTGTATGTGCTTTTGCCTTGCTTTAGCATACATGTTCCAGATTGGTTTTGCTCCTTTTAACTTAATGAAATTCCAAGGTCTTTTCCTATCTGAATGCACAAGCTCCTTGGTTTATTTCATTGCTAGTTTTCTTCATTTCTGAAAGGCTGCTCTTCTAAAATTGAAATCCTTAGTTAAAGACCTTATTTGGTTTATCCTGCCATTAATTTAAATTGAATAATTCATGATTGCTCAGACTGAGATTTCATTGTTATTTGTTTTCTGAGACTAATTTTGGTTCCTACCTCTGCTGCTGGCATTTAGATTGCTCATGTAGCAACAGAATGAAATTCACATTATTCTTCATGTCATTGCTACTTGGAGAATTCACAAATGCAGCAGTGAAGTAGGTAGAGCTTTAAGCGCTAAGATGAATTAATAGCATTGTGGATTACTGCCAGGTAAGGAGACTAAAATGGCATCTCTTCACATTGAGAAGATTATTTTTGCAATTTGAAGACCAAAATGCTATTCTTTATGGAAGCTGGCACTCTGCAGAAGTTAATACTGTCCATTGGCCTTCATACAGAACTCGTCCTGTTTGGTGGTAATGGGCTATTAAAGACATTTTTCGGATCCTGCCTTTTTCATTGGTTGCGTGTGCGTGCTACAGTTTTGTGGACTGAGTGTAGAGAAGAAAACAAACGTCATATGGGATTGCGGTTCAGTAGAATTCTGTTCCTTCACGTGAGATGAATTCAGTGATTTCTTTATGGCAAAGTGTGATGTCCCAGCGCCTGGGATGGTACGTGTTTTCCATCCATCTGGGAACTGCAGCAGAGAAGTCCAGGGTAACACTGTCCCAAATGGTTGTCTTCAAGATTAGTCCTCTTGGTTGGTTGTAAGATCAGTTAATTGCAACGTTGATATCCCTTTCCTGAGCTGATCCGTACGTAATAAATACCATTACAATTTTTAAAATGGTCCCTCATCCTGCCTGAACAGTTTGCAATCAGATGAGAACTTCAATTAGTCTCCTAGGTGTTCTGCTTCTCCATGCATCACATATTACAAAATGGGTTTATTTCATGAACTGCATATATATATACATGTGTCATTCATTTTTGGAGCTGGTTTAAAGTTACATAAACATGTAGATTTGGTGTTTCAGCCCAGGCAATGAATTGTGCAGTTTATCTTCAGGGTAGCAGAAGCACAAGTTTCTACACACGCCAATTTGTAAGAAATTACTTTCTTTTACAGGATTGCCAGAATAAATGTCGTCTAACTGTTGTTTGCAGTTTTGTTATGTCTGATGTCTTCAGACCTTTAACTTTTCATCTCAGAAAGCAGACAAATACTGGTTGCCTTCTCTAAGGTGTGAGGTCCCAGCTAAAAAGAATTGTAAATTCAAGAGGAAAAGTCCCAGGCAAGCTAATAGGAGATGCAGTGTGTGGTTTGGGGGATCTTGCTTTGTATGAATGAAGTCTCTCTTTCACTCACTCTATTAACACTTGCAACCAGTGTTGTACAAGCTGTTTAATGATTGGCAGCCTGTTTCAATTGGGATATCCATTATTCTGGCACTTCTCTTCCAGATTTGAAGCCCTAACTTACATGGAGAGGAAACCTTTCTTTTTTTTTCTTGGATATTTATGAGTAGAAACTTTTTTTTTTTTTAGCTTATACTGTATCTAAAGTAATCTATAACACATTGGTTTCTGTTATTTTTTTCGCTTGAGGCTGTTTGTCTGCTGTTTATATAATTTGGTTTTAGATCCAGTAAGAATATCTCAAGTAAAACTTTTATTTGGGAGTAAGAGACTGTAACAAAAGCACTTATTTTAATTCTTGTCACTCTGCTCCTTTGTCTTTCTACTTCACAATTGTAAGTCTGAACACTTTTTCCAGCAACCTTATGTTAGAAGAGACAACCTTATATTTATTATACTGCTATAAAAAGTGAGCAGTAGAACTGAAATGAAAGGTGACAATTCTCTGGCTGGGTAATAGAATAAAACCATGTGGCTTGGGGAAAATAGCAAATAGTTTTGCAATGGTTTGTGTACATCATTGCAATGGAAACACAGGTAAGAATGTTTGACGTTCATCAGACCTTTAAAAGCACACCAACTTCTTATTCAAGGAATAAGAATTGTCCAAAGAAAGTTGAGAAGTTTGTGGCAATATCTGACGGTGTAATGAGAAGTCTTCCCTGCTTTAAATACCCTCCAAGGTGGCTAAACTTCTCACATAAAAATTTGTGTGACATACCCATAGTAATGGAACAATGTTTGCTTTTTCTTATTTACATATTCAAATGCAAAGTTAATTATTATATTTATTATATTATCTGTGATTTGCAAATAAACTTTTTCTTTTTGGTGGCTGGACAGAGAACGGAAATCTAAGCATGTACATTCACCGGCTTCATTCTTTCAATGGTTAGGCTAAAATCTGGATGTTCTTTTGTGTCTTTGCATCATGTAAATTTCATTCTAGACTTCTGTCACTTCCTGTAGAACCTAATGTGACCCTTGATGATTAACTCATAGATAGTACCGTTAAATGCATGCACAGGCTAACCTGGGATTGGGATACCATTTTTAGTTTTGGCTGAAAACAACGGAACGTATTTGCTTACAGTAAGAAGAATTTGGTCTTGATTATTTTAAAATTATTTTAAAATGACAAATTTTCCTTGTCAGTCTGTACAAATAGAACTGCTTTAGAAAAAAAATGTTTTCACTCTAATATGCTACCGTCTGACTCGGCAATCAACCATTTCAGCCTTGACCATTTCATTTTTATCTTGAAAACACCCAGAATTTCTATAACTAAAGCTCAGTTTGTTTAATGAATGTGTTACTTTTACAGATAACTTGCCCTGGAGTGCTGTTGAAAGACAAAGAGGAACTCTATCTCAGTGTCTCTCTACTTGGGCAGTACAAAAAAACTCGGTGCGTTCCTGCAGCATTTCCACTTTTCTTTCAAGAAAAACTAGTATTTGAAAAGGTAAGATAATGTCAAGTGCTGATATAACGCAAATAAAACCCATCCCACACTCACAAAAACTCATTGCAGAACCCCCAAGTGCAAGTAATCATGTTGAGGATGGCATGGTATTATAACTCCTGCTTCTCTTCAGCACAAAGGAGGTGAATGTCTGTGTTATCCACAGTGATTCAAGAAATATGCATACTGAAGATTCATAATATTTTATTTTTAGGTGTTTATTCATTCTTTTAGGAACTGTCCTTTTTCAATATCTGTTTTCATAACTTGGAAGGAACTAAATGTTGCTTTAAAAGCTATGGCAAGGTGTGAAACAAAGCCGGTAAGATGTGGGAGAGTCAACTTAATTCAGTAGAAAGACAGAACAGCAGCTCAAGCCTTTTTTGTGACATCTTTCTCCCTTTGAGATACTTTCTGCATGGTTTGTCACCAGAATTCCCAGGTTAGTACTCTGGCTTTATAATTTGTAGTTGTTTATCACACATTCTGAATCCCTACTAGCTTCATTATTAGTACCACAGGGGTAATGAAACACTGAATCTTACAGATATGATCTGTTTTCTTGACTACCTGTGCTTGGTAATACTTTGCCCTTTGTAGTTCTTTTCCTTTAAGCATCCCCCAGCACTTTGAAAACCAGACTGAGTAAACGTCAGTGATGCTCTTGTGATGTAGGTAATACTGATAATTTCACCAGCCGCTGAAGAGTTAAAAAAGAACACAGTATTTCTTTAAAGGCAAACGTCCCACAAACTACTTAAGGGAAATGTACTGAATACTGTTTTTGTTGTAATTTAGGGGAACTCCACAACACTGGAATTTATCCACTTACAAAAGAGCTGAACGAGAAAGCTGAGAATAATAACAGTCTTCTTACAAATAGCTATTGAATACATCTAGGTACTTGTGGGGTAGCAGTACTTGTGTATTTTTGAGTGTTTGGTATGTGGAACAGCAAAGTAATTTACACCACACCACGCTTTGTGCAGAATTAGAGGGAAGTCAGTTACCTGCTTAATAACCATTGCAACTTCTTTGCAGAAATTCCTCCCCCTATTCCTTGCCATCTATTCAGATGTGATTCAGGTTAAAAAAAATCTGAACGGTACTCTGTTCATGAATAGTCACTTCCATGAAAATTTAAGCTGAAGTGTTACTAATATATTAAAGAACATATTCTTCATCAGAATCTAGCACGTTCAGCATTTTACCTTTCTCTCTTGAAATTTTCTCAGACAATATTTATCTCTGTGTGTTCAACTCTTCACAATACCTCCTAATTTAAATATGGAGAGGTAACCCTGGAATGGCTGGAAACCACATGACAAGAACTGCAAGCTTTCAATGGATTTGATCGTGTGTCAAATGATAATTTCAGCTTCCTTTCTTTTTCCAGTGGGGATAGAACTCATCTGAAGCAGGAAAGAATATTGATTTTTAGGGTTTTTTCTTCTTCCCCCAGAGGTCCATCTGGTGACTTTGACTGTGGCGTTATTTTTATCCATGTATTTATTTATTTGTTTTCCAGACATTTGCTGATATAGTTGATCCTGGAGACCTTGTGAAGTTATTGGAATGTAGGTTCTGCTTTTTCTGTATACTATGTTATATGCATTAATGTCATGCATGTATGGGCTTTAAAGATGTTTTGGAAATTTCAAGTATGTAATAATTTTATCAGGAAACTGTTCTCTGAAAAGTTAGTTGGTAACCAATGTAGTATATCACATACTAAATAAGTAGGACCCTAGCACTAGTGATTTTTCAGAATAGATTTGTTTTCAGTGCAGGCATAAATTCTTGCTGTCTTTTGAGTACTACTAACTTACCCAAAATACTGTTGACTAAGAAAATGCCTCTAGAATGTATACTGTATGCTTTAGAACAGGAGAAGGGGGAAAGGTCCTAATCAGCAGAATGTCCATCTGGTTATCCAGACAGGTAATGGATTCCTCTGTCTGACCACTTATTTGATTATTTTTCAAGTAATATGCTCATAAACCTTGGTGGTTTTTTTTGTTGTTGTCTTTTGTAAAGTGATTCTTTTTATATTATTTTAAGAAAATGGTATGTATCTACAGTAAGCAGTCTTGCCACATACAGAGGTTAATGAATTGTAGCGAGACAGCACTGACCCTGAACTCAAAACTCCAGGAGTATGCTCCCTAATACTGGGAGTTATCTGAAAAAGTTGTCACGCTTGCATCATTGTCTTTTAAAAGCTATTTTCAAAAGACAAACTTGGCAGCAGATGAAACTTAGCAAGTGCTCAGTCAAATTCGGAGTTGTCTTTTGTAGACTGCTGCACTGCTAATGCCATTGTGTTCATCTGCAGTGCTTATACAAGCTATTCTTAATTTTCTCTTGTTGGTGTAGCAGAAATGGCATAGCTGTGTACAGTGCTGTTAAGGTTAAATCAGTGAGCAGTTTTTTCTTTTTTTTTGATTATGAAAATTACTTCTCAATTTAGTTTTTTTTTTTTTTAACTCATGAAAAAACTTTTCTTCCTTTCTAGTTGACACAGCAGTACTTGAACTAATACAGCTCGTTCCTCCAGGTATTGTATCAGTCCCTTCATAAATTATGCAGTTTAATAGGTGAATTTCTATGAGGACGTTGCCTGTTACAGCACAATCACTTTTTCCAACACATAAACAACATAGAAAGCTCTTCAACAAATAGTCCTCTGAATATAATATGTTAATAGATCAAGAGGATCTCATTCTTCAAAGAGAATAATAACGGAATATTGAAATGTACCATACTCAAGTTTAGGAAAGTGATAATATTTTAAAAATGGAAAATAAACTGAAATCATCCAACGCATCACTTATTAACTTCATCACAATTCACTTGTGAAGTGGCTGTCTGAAATTTCAGAGTGCATAATCTTGTTTGCAGAATTACACTTCTTTTTCCTTCCATTTTAATGGTGACCACTGGGAAAACTCTTACCCTCACTATAAGTATTACAGGTCTCTTGGGATATGTGACGATAATAAATAGTGATTTGTCATACTTCTGTTATTGGTTTGTGTGATTATAAAAATCTATTTTAATGAAATTCAAGTATTCCCATGAATAATGTAAGTCTGCATTTTATTGGAAATAAAGTCAAGTTTGAAAGAGGACTCATTTGGAAACTGGTATTAAAAACACTCTCCATTACCTGTCCTCAGTAGCTTCAGAGAAACAATTGCTTCTCTCAGGTGATTCATGACACTATTCATTCAAAGAAATGTACTAAACGTGCATTTTTGTGGGAAGGTAAAAGATCTTGAGTAAGTAATTTAATTTCAGGGGTCAGAGGTAGATGTTACAGACCCCAATATAAGCTGACAAAATGACTGTAATAACACAACCTAAACCTTTTTATAATGCGCATTCATGGTTTTCCCCTAAAATAAATAAATAAATATATATATATTTAAAAGAAAAAAAAGTAACAAACCAGGATACTGGGAGAATCTTGAGGTACTCATTTTGTTGTTGCTTGCATTTCCTTCTGATAATAATGCCAATTTTCAATTTAAGAAGTGTCAGTGTTCTGTAATATGGAAAAAGACAGTTTTTTCAAAAGGGATTGGCTACCATTAAAAAAAAACGACTGGTTTCCTCTCTGGCATGGAAAGTAAAGAAGGAGGAAAACTACTGAAGGATTGCCTTGAGAAAACTTCTCCTTTGTATCTTAAAGAAGATTGCCTTAACTGCTCTTTTTTTAAGTAACAGTGAAACGTACTTTCAGGCTCGTTTCTGCGCGTTTCTGCTGCTGGTTTAACTTGATGTTATTTCCTAATGTGATACGAGTTTTAAAGCCTTGCTGCTAATTTGTGAAGAGCAAAATTTATCTTAGTTTGAATATGGTCCTGTGTGTGATATCTGTACTCTATTATGGCATTTTCTGTTTTCCAATTAAAGTATATATTTTCCTTTTTAGTAGGAGAAATTCTAGCCACTTATGAAGAAAATACAAGAGATTTCCTGTTCCCTGACCCTAAGCTTACCTGTCGGAACCATGGTTTAGATCGTGAGATTTTAATGAAGAGGTCCTCTTCTTTTACAGTGAGTGAATATCTGTGGATTGTATTTATGATACAGTGTGTTTCACTGGAGAAACTTGTTGAACTTCTTCAAATGAAAAGCAATTTCTTCTGACAGATTTTGCCAGTTCAGGTGTTGAATGTACAAATCCACAATTGCACTTCAGTGAAGGTATATACATTTTTTTGGAAATGCTTCAAAAAAGTGTTAAATGTGAAAAAGTTAGTTTCCACTTGGTTTGCAGTGTGGTACCATGACATATCTTTATTTCAGTTTAATCCATGGTGCAGTTGGTAGTTGAAGGGATGCAAGAGGAGAAGAGGGAGATTTTGTATCAACTTCACGGTTCTCATCAGATAAACCATGTAATCCTCCTCCCCAGTCTCTCTTTTCAGCATTTTGTTTCAGACCATTTTTGTACTGTTTAGGACAATGACAGTCACTGCAAATTTATACGGTACTATGCCATCTGACCTGTGAGCCTCCCTGAGGTCCAAAATCACCACCAAAATAGTAAGTGACTGAAGTTTGGCTTAGTGCTGTATGATTGTTTTTCAGTTCCAAAGCCTGTTCCTCAATGTCTATTAATAACTGCCTTTTCTACAGTTTTACAAAAGGTATGATAAATGACAACTAGTTGGCAGAATGAGTGCAATGAATTAATGTTAATTTTTTTTGGAGACATGGGCTCAACTACACACTAAATGAAATGCCCTTTCGTAGAGTTTAAGACTGTTGAATCTTTGGAATCAGTGCAATACCTCAGGAACGCACTTTGAGGATGATGCTGATGATGTGGGAGATATGTTTTGGAATTTGTTTTGTATGTGTTATTTTGGTTAAGTTGTACTTGTGGAGTGGCAGGGCATTTGGATTGGGACTCAGTTGCCCTGACTGTTGTGATTGGGTTAAAAAAAAAAAAACATTGCGGGGAGTGGGAGGAGGGCTGGTTAAAGGTCATTGGTATTGTTTAGCTGGTATAATCCTTCCCCTGCAAGGGCAACCTGGAAATTGCCCTGTCACTTGCAATTAGAAGTGCTAATTTGGTGTCTAATGCTGTGCTACATTTGAATGAATTAAAGCTGTGATTTTATGATACAAAGTGTGTGGCTCTGTAGCCGCTTAAACTGTCCCTGCAAAAGAAGTCATTATTTTTCAGTTATAGCATCTTTGTGACATGCCTTATCCTATGAATGTGATTGGTGGCTCAAGGGAGGGGATGGGATCACAACAGCCTCCATTTAGATGGGTTTTAAGTTGCCACAGCTCGGTACCCGGCCTTCAGTTATAGTACTGCATCCCTGTATCCGTGCTGTTCATTCCTTCCTTCCCATAATTTCATTATTTTTCTCTGGATGCAACCACACTATGCACCAGTTCAGGGAATTAAGCATTAAAAAATACTTATGTCAGTAAAACCACGCAAAAAGAAAGACCTTCAATACAAGCTGTTCCCCAATACAGTTCTCAATATGGCCACATAAACAGTTGTTCTGGTTTTGTGAATCAGTGAGTGACGGGAAATACCTTAAGAAGTTTTTGGTGTTGCAGATTTGCTCTCTTAAACTGGCAGCCTGTTCTGCAGAGTTGATGCAACACTCATACAGGAAATTTGAGTGAACTTTAAGTCTTCACTTAAGGTGTGTTGGAGTTGTCTGTTACGTTTTCGCTGCTTTTAAAAATGTTCTTTTGCTATACACGTTTTCCCTTGTGTCAGTCTGGTCTTGGACAAGTGTGGTGGTTTTACCCGGCTAAAGAGGCGACCTCCACCACAACCGCTCGCTCACTCCCCCTCCTCAAAGGAACAGGGGGAGAAAATATGATGGACCAGGGCTTAAGGGTTGAGATAAGGACGAGCAAGTTACTCACTAATTATCGTCACGGGCAAAACAGACTCAACATAGGGAGATTAGTATAATTTATTACTATAACTAGCAAACTAGAGCAGTGAGAAACTAAAAGCAAACTAAAAACACCTTCCCCCCATCCACCCTCTTCTACCTCCTCCCCCCGAGCGGCGCAGGGGAACGGGGAATGGGGGTTGCGGTCAGTCCGTATCGCTTCGTCTCTGCCGCTCCTTCATGGTCGCTCTCTGTTCCCCTGCTCCAACGTGGGGTCCCTCCCACGGGATGCCGTCCTTCCCGAACGGGTCCTGCGTGGGCTTCCCACAGGCTGCAGCTCTTCAAGAGCTGCTCCAATATGGGTCCGTACCACGGGGTCCATCCTTCAGGAGCAAACTGCTCCAGCATGGGTCCCCCACGGGTGGCAGCTCCCACCGGATCACCTGCTCCTGCGTGGGCTCCTCTCCACGGGCTACAGGTCCGGCCCGGAGCCTGCTCCTGCGGGGGCTCTCCATGGGCTGCAGCCTCCTTCAGGCCAGATCCACCTGCTCCACCGTGGTCTCCTCCACGGGCTGCAGCGTGGAAATCTGCTCCGCCGTGGTACACCATGGGCTGCAGGGGGACAGCCTGCTCCACCATGGTCCTCACCACAGGCCGCAGGGGAACTTCTGCTCCGGCGCCTGGAGCACCTCCTCCCCCTCCTTCTTCACTGACCTTGGTGTCTGCAGGGCTGTTCCTCACTCCTCTCACTCCCAGCTGCTGTTGCGCAGCAGTTTTTTTCCCCTTCTTAAATATGCTCTCACAGAGGCGCAAACAACATCACTCATTGGTTCAGGTCTGGCCAGCGGTGCGTCCCTTTTGGAGCCGGCTGGAGCTGGCTCTGATCTGACACGGGGCAGCTTCTGGAATCTTCTCACTGAAGCCACCCTGGTGGCCCCCCCTGCTACCAAACCTTTACCACGTAAACCCAATACAACAAGAATGTTGAAATTTGCTGTGTTGGTTACATGAGTGCTTTATACAATTCCATTATTTTTGAATGGCAACTGCATTTAAAAAGTTAGTGGGGCATCCATGATACCTGTTCCAGTATTGTTTTCACATTGCTTATGGAATGGATACCTTCCTGGTGTTGAGAAAGAAACTAGATAATCAGGTAGTAAGAAATGAGGTGGAATTGGCAAAATGGTTTTAGATTTTTTTTGAAAATTCAGAATAGTGAATCTTTGTAGAAGCAAAGCCACAAGAGAAGTTAGTGGATTCTTTTTTTGTTGGATTACGTTCTACAGAAATTGTGTATTTTCTAATAAGAAGGTGTCATATTTTGTGAGCTGTGAGAAGATGTGGTCAGAATCATTTGGATGTGTAGCTGAATGATGACACTGTAGTAGCTTTCAAATGTTGCCTGATGAAAGGGAGAAAGAAATGCCCTTCTATGTCCTCAGGAGCAGTGTAAATGAAATTCATCTCTGCCCTGAAATGAGGACTGCGGAAGCATCAGTTACTCTGTTCCATCTCCATCACAGTAAATCAGAACAGTTTAAGAAAGAATTTTCGCATACTGACCCCATTTTCAGGAATAATAAAGAAGCTGTGTTTGATGGAATTGGAGGGAGGTTCTCAAAGTACTAATAGCTCCTCTCCTTGGTTGCCAAATGGGATAGCAGTGAAAGGATTTTTACCTCCAGAAGTGGAGTCTCAAATGCCTCCTTCTTCTTCTAGTGTTCCCTAAGCTTTACTGGCAAGTATCTCTTGTCAGCATAAAACACTGAATGTAAATGCTAAACAAAAGGCAAAGTGTTAAACAAGGTCCTGAGAACCAAAATCACTCATGTTATTCCTATGTTAGCCAAGTTGTGTTCTTCCTTCATAAAAATTTATTTATGGCTAGCTGAGATGTTAAGTATTTTTGACTGACAACTGTGCTTCAGAGGCACTTTGATTCCCAATAAATTTGTCTTTTATTAAAAATAAAAAAAATTTAAAAAAGGTAGCAACGGCAAGGTTACAGTTGTGGCGTTCAGATAGGCAGTGACAAGCAGTGTCTGATTAACACTGCTAATCTGCCAGTTGGAAGGAATCCCAAGTTGAAAGGATCAGACCTCCTCCAGAAATCTGGCACTTGGCTGATAATGTCTCTGGCTAAATGTCTTATGAGGCTTACAAACACAATACACGTACAAGACATGTCTCGAGTTATCTCTCCTGGTCCAGTGCTGCCCGGCTGAGGCTTTTGCTGGCTCTTCTGTATTTTTCTGCAACCCTTGCCTTTCAGAATATGTTTAAGCCTCAACTGGTGGTGACTTCTTACAGACGTTCTTATCTCCATTCCCCACCTTCATGCAGTATTTGCTATGTTACTTAAAACATTTTCTTTTCAGTTCCACGATCTTTCATTAGCATACCAATGTAAGACCTTCTATGATGTACATATATACCTTTTAAGCTACAGACTTGTCCTCATGCTCCTTACAGTTAAAAACACGTTAGACTTGTTTTGTAACTTGGTTTCTTCTAAATATGAACTACCTTTACAGTTTTCCTATGATCAAATTAATAGTATATCCATGTCACATCTGTTTAATGACTGGTACAAGAGGACTGACAAGTCTGCTTGGGGCTGCAGGCACTGCTAAGCCATTGGCAAAAGAATAGATACCCAAAACTTTCTAGCTGGACTTTCATTTACAGATGTGTTTGGGGCTATGGAACAGTCTTTGCGTAATGCTATATTGAAAATCTTTCAGCAATCCCCAGTTTGGGAATTGCAGAAAACAGAAAAGCTCCTTTGGTTTTTTTTTATTCTGTTGGTCTGTAAGTAACCTATGACATACCCATTCCTGTGTATGAGAGTGCCATCATGTATTTCCTCTCCATGAACCGTTTCTCTGGAAAAAAACCGTAGTTTTATGTGATTTTTAGCTATAAGCGTGTAACAATTCTGTATTCGTTCTTGTTCTCTGTAAGAGAAGAGCAGTAGGAGCTCTGTTATTGCTTTTTATAGAAGACTTACTAATTCTGATGTGTCCTTTTTTAAACTGTTGATAGCACTTGACAATTCATTAGTAATAAAAAAGAGTTGATTAAAAACGATCAGCTTTAAAATCTCTTTTATATGCCATAACTTGCCTTGATTGAGTCCTGGACTCTGCTAATTGATGTAACTGAGCTTTCTTGGCATTTTTGTCATTTCATTTCCATAATCTAACCTGGGGCCAGATCATATTCTCTTATGGGAAATCAATGTGTGTTTAGGCAGGTGGTAGAGGATATTTTGGTTCAGCGCTAGCCTTCACTCGTGAAGTTCCTGCTAATTCTCAAGTGTCGAGCAGGGTCACAAAAGGACAAGCTCCTTTTTGTGGTTCTCAGTAATTTTTTGTGTTCAGATGCACAAATGCCTGTGCACGCAGATGGCTGGGGACACGCAGCAAGCTCTGATGTGTTGAAAGAAGAATAGGTAGAAAGTTCTTCTAGGGACACTCAAATGCCCTTTTGCTTCTACAGAGCTGTGTAAGTTATGCATAAGTGATTCTCATTTGTTTATAGAATGCATTGCCTTTAGTTCGTACATGTGTTATTCAGTGTTGCTGTTTTGGAACATAACACTTGTGTGTCAAAATCTCTGCTATTTATGTCCTGTAAATTTTGTATACATTGGCCAATTCTAGCCAAATTTAGTAGAACGTAGAGCTCTCAAAGGTATTATGTACCTAGATATGGCTGCAGTAAAACGAGTTGAACGGACTATTAGGCATATAAAGACACAGGGACCTGCTGGCCCATTAGCACAAATGTGCTGGCTGACCAGTAGGTCCAGCTGGATGCCACTGACTCCAAACTGGTCAAACTAGGGCTGCATCTTGCCAGCCACATGCTTAAGAGGGGATTACAAAGAAGTAGAACATGGGAGATAATCCACAGAAATCAGACTTTGCTCTGAGAGTTACAGAATAAAGGGGACTCTTAATGATGCCATTACAAATGAATAGTTATTTGCAGTGTAATTGACTCAGTTTCAAAATCTTTTTACAAAAAAGATTGCACAATTGAGACTATTTATAAATAAGTATCCAAAGTTAGCATTAATGAAACTTCTAGGGCATGACTGGAATTTTTATTGATGCTGTATAGCATAGCATGAAAAATCTTTAAAAGTGCTTTTGACAAAGAAACGTATTGAAATAAAAGTCAGACCTTAATTGTTGTACGAAAGCAATATAATCATCTGTAATTGAATTGTCAGAAATGCAAATGTTAGCATCTTGACATTTACCATTGCTGTTCTGTCTTTTCTAATTATCTTTATTAAAGGCTGAAATTAACAGAGGAAATGGCTGAAAATTAGCAATGGTTTGTTACATTAGGTGACATTTACTTCTTTGATACCCTTTATCTTAAGTTGGAGCTTGATGTTCAATTATTGTCTCTCTTCTAGGGAATTGCACCAAAATTGAGATTTTCTACGAGCTCCCTTATTACAGAAAGTCTGTTAAGCTCAGGAAGGAGTCACATACAGGTTAGCGTAATTTAATTGTTTGCAATTTAATATCTAGATTTAATATTGATAGCCTTGGTTCCAATTTTTGCATGTGCTGCTCACTTCGAACTTTTCTCATTCTTTTGTTGTGGTTAAAGCAGTTGTCATGGGTGCTTGACAACTTGATTAAATTTTTAATCAAGTATGAGTAAAGAGTGGGTTTTGTGCATGACAGTAAATGCTGAGGGTTCCCTGAATCTGAAACAATTATCAGCTGCTATGTTCTATGATCAGCTGAAGTGTCAATCCCTGGTGTATTTGTAGGTGGGAAGATGTCTTCTCACCGTCTCTTACTGACACTTAAAATTAAGGTGGGACAATGAAAACTAGGTCAAGTCAGAAACAAAACCAATCAAAACCAAACCAATTAATATGTTTTCCATAACAATATCGGTTACAGTAATGGAAACGAAGATTTCTGTTGGAAAGGCTTCACCAATATTAATATGGAAATGCTGCTTCTGCAACGAGTGAAGTTAAACACAAAGTAGCTGAAGAGACTGGGGAGGGGGGTGGGAAGTTCTCTGATGCGTTTGTTCGTTTGGTAGCACTCTTCTCTGGTCTCACTGGTTTGTGTTTTGGTTGGGTTTCCTGGGACAGGCTGTCACACAAAGTCAATGTTACGTGCTCCTTGTTTTCTAGATTATTGAAAAATGGTACAACATCATATACTGAGACACTTAAAGAATAAAACAAAAATCAGTTAAAATTGGCATTGACAGAAAACTAACCTAACTGAAGGTGAATTCAATAAAAGCAGCTTGATTTAAAACTGATAAATGTCCTTAAAAGTATTTAATATGTTACAAAGGGCACATCAAATTTGTATGTATTGCAGTGAGAGTATAGTTTCATGACTGGCGTAAGCCAGAAAAAGCACGGTCTACTTCTGTTGAAATTGAAATTAATCTTAGAGAATTACGTCCATGTTTGTTTAGGCCAGTTTCATACTCTGGCTCACTACAAGCTGCGCAAGTGCTAGTGTAGGCATGAGAAAGACAGTGGTGTGAACTGCCTATGCCATGCCAGATTGAAACTATGTTGATACAAAATCTTCATTCATTGTCAAATGCAGAGGGAAAGACACAAAAGCAAGCTGGACATTTTACTCCTGGGTTCTGAACATGAAGCAGTGCATGCGACATTCAGATTTCAGAGTAGTGTCAAATTCCTCAAGCTTGAAAATGAATTCCTAAGTGGAAAAAAAAACCTTGCTATTGTCTTATTTTTGAGTTTTTATAACATGGGAATTTGGGCAAAATTTGACCAAAAAGCCTAATTATCCATACTGTGGTATTCAAAGTTAAAACATGCTGCTGGCTAAGTAGTCTGATAAGACTTGAGTAATCTAGAGTTCCTTGACCTATAAAGCTTCCAGAGTAATTGAATGTTCATTTAATGCCAAGAATTACAAAGGAATGATAATGTATTTCAAACAAAACTGCAGTGTTTGAATGAGTTTCCCAGAATTTTCAACTGGTCACTGAAAAGGTTCATTGTTATTTGGAAGAGGAGTTAGTCTGGATTGTCAGGTAAGCTTGCTAGTAAAGAACAAACAAACAAACAAAAAAGCACATCCTATGTTGTGGACAGGGAGCTGATGAGGTTCGTTGTTCCCCAACTTTCCCTTATTCTGCTGTATGTGAGCATTTTAAAAGCAATATTAATTCAGAGATAAACTTCTAGGGCAGTATTTGATAATGGTGTGATTTTGTAAATTATGGCTAAAAAATACATATTTTGGATGTAAACTGCCAGTTGGAGAAATAAAACAGCTGTTTTGCCACCTCTTTTGCAAAAGTATTCACATGATTTAAGACAATCTTTGGAAGATGGTCTTTAAAGGTTTTTCGTTGTTTGTTTCTTTTACTAAATGTGCCTTCTTGATTATAACTCTTTAAATTCACCATGATCCAAGAAAATATAAATTTTGGAGTGTAATTACACTTCTTGTGAATTTCTAGGCAACTGTAAATGAATATAATTTAAGTTTTTAAATAGACTTCTATTTTAATTTGTGTATTTTATTTTAATGGACAAGAATTTTAAAAGATTTAAAAAAAAAAAAGTTTTAAACAGATGAAAAAATGCTGCAAAACTGTGTATGTCCAATCCAGGGAAAGTTTGTGTTAAATGAACTTGCAACAAAACTCAATTTCATTTTTTTTACAGTCTCTGTATACTAACTGTATGAGCAAGCTAACTGAGTAAGTATTAGACACTTAACCTTAACTTTCAACATGAAGAAATGTGGGTTTTAACCTCCATGTGGTTTCAGACAAAATGGTAAATACATTGTTGCTTTTTATATTGCTGTTTGATTATAGTTTTCTGAGAGGAACTTCAGCTAACATAGCATCTATTTCTGTTAAAATTATTAGTTCCCTGTTTCTATTATTGTCAGTGGTCTTTGTTCTGCATGCTGTCAAACCAGATAATTTCTCTTTTTCACTTTAGGATAATTTGAATTGGGTACGTCATTCAACCCCAAATGGAAAATTACAAACAAAGTTACCAAAGAAAAACACTCTTTCACCTGAGAAAAGCGTAGCAACAAAGAACTATGAGCAGCCTACAATAGCTTCTAAGTCACGTTCTCCATCTCCATACACAAAAAGACGAATGTGTGAGCTATCAGAAGAACACAGGCAACGACTGGCCCATTTAAACCTTGGTCCTTATGAATTCAGAAGAGAAACTGATAAACCTCCATTTGTAGTTAGACGGGTTTGTATTCTCTACAAAGTGGTTCTAGCTTAAGCTGAGATCAAGTATTGTTCTTTCACTAAATACTGCTCCAAAAATTCATTCATCTCTTGGTTTAGATGAATATTTTTTCTCTCCTTACCAGTCTGTCACATAGTGATTTAAATATAAAATTAACTAAAATAAAATTTCTTTTATCTGTGTTAGTAACAGACAAAGATCAAATTCTCTCATGAATATCTTGGTTAAATTCTCTGAGGCCCCATTTCTTTTCTTCCAGCGCACTAGACAGGATAATAGCTGTATAAATTCAACTTGGAAGTAATTGATATTAGTATTAAAAATTCCTGGATAAGACTTTAAAGAAAGAGTGTCTAGTCGCATTATGAACATTTACACTGCCTCTTTTTCAACTTTATGTTGGCATCCTGTGATCTTTGAAACACTTCCTTTGCTCAAAGCTACATCTCTAATACTTTGACTTACAGTTGATAACTGTAAGTTTCCGTCACCTTGATAACATTTAGTATCTGCGTGAGAACTTTTTGCTAACTGTATGTGGAAAAATTGTTCTGAAATTAGGTACTTATTTAAAGAAACTGTGTTTAAGTGCTTTACTACTAACGGTCCAGAATGCCCAGCCTCTTGGATGATCATATTCTCCTATAATTTGGTTTTATCTTAGTTTTTGTTACAATTGCAACAATCCTCTATTTTTAGAATACCACCTATAATGTGTAGGGGCAGAGATGGAGTTGTTCTGACTCTGTGCTATGACATTACGATTTGTCTACAATTTTGGACACTTGTCACAACCATTGAGGTAGTTTAGTATTTAATTAGTTTACTCCTCACATTATTTCATTTTTCTGGTTTATGTACAAATAGTTTGTCAAATTCTAGAATTCCTTCCCAAGTTTTCTTCTACTCATAGGTGCCTTTTAGAAATTCAGATTAGCCTCAATAAGCCATTAATCATTCATCAACCTGCTGTTTCTCTCTCTCTCAGATATTTTCCTTTTAAGTCCTGTTAATCAATTCTTCTGGTTTTTGATCTATAGGTGAAGTTCATAGTTTAATTACAGCATCTGTGAACACTGATTATTGATTTTGGTTGCTCTGTTATGTTTGTACAAAAAGGAAAAAAATCTTACCTCTTAATGTACCATATCCTGACTGTCATGGCCTTTCAAGACTGAGAATGCACCTTTTAAGACATCTTTATTGCTGAGGTCTCTTTTGCCTTGGAGATTTTGCATTGCATGAAGATTAAATTACGTTAAAGGCTAACTTTTTTTAATTAGGAAGTGTAGCACTTCGTGAGATCTAAACTGTTTGGAATAAATATGCGATATCAGGTATTGATTAAAAAGATTATAGACATTATAGATGAAGGAGAAACTATCTGCATTTTTTTCCTTCAAACAACCTGATATTCAGAGTTTTATAGACCTTTCTAGCACTGTTTTTGTTTATGTGCAATAATGCTAATAATATAACATGAACAAAAAGTTGTGAAAATATTTTTAATAAGTATTTGAATAAGAGTAAATGATTTCAGAAAGGACTACATGTGCTGTTATGAACAAAAAATATACAAAATATGTATAGAGATTGAAACATCTGATACTGTGCATTTTAACAGTAGTTTTGCTCCAGGTAGAACAACCAAGTCCCAGTATTGAATTTCACACCTGGTGTCCCTCACGAGAAAGCACAATGGAAGCCTGGTCCAAGGTAACACATGGTTAGTATTTCGTACTATATCTCTCATTAATGCTTTTATTTTCTCCAGTAGTTTAGTTGAGGATTTTTGGTTTTGTTTGTTTGTTTGTTTTTAAACAGTCTGTAACAGAGAAAAAACTGTTCCTTCTTCCTAGGCATAGTAAGAATACTGAATAACCCTACTGCTGCAAAAGGTGGTTTTGCATGTTTCTTTAACCCATGAAACTTGGAACATTTTTCTGCTCCTACTTTCCTATCATGTAGAACTATACCAAAGTCCAGGCAGGTGCTCTGTTCCACTCCACCTGTTTTGATTAGTTGCACAGTGGAGCAAATCTGCACCTCAGTCAGGGGGTGTGTTGGTCAGGCTTGGAGTATTGATCATTTTGAAGTTCAGGGGCTCTGTTGCTCCAAAAATGAATAATGTTTATATCAGCAGTATTTGCGAGTAGTGGATCAGTGACTTACAATTATTAATGAGCATCCAGGATGTGCTTTGACATTCATTGGTAGCAGTAACTGAGGGTTTTATAAAGGGTGCAGGACAAGAAATTTAAGAAGTATGCTAAAACTTGATTTTATTGCATGTGTCTGGCAATATGGAGATTTTAATGAGTCTCATCAGTATTTGTTTGTTATGTGTGCTTTGCCTCATTTTTATTGTGCCTTCTCACAAATTATGAATAACTATGTAGCAGATCATTATGAACTTGTTATTTTACATTTGTTCTTTGTAATAGCACTGGGTGCAGGATTTTGAAGGTTTCTCATTCCCTTTGGGGTCACACATATCAATCTGTAGTAACAGACCTATTATCATCTGATACCATTATGTACTTACAAAATGAGTTGGTGGTCTCTGGCCAGTGGTTAGGAGACTGAAGTCTACCTCACTGCTAATATCCGGATGGCTCACTGGTCACCTGCCTGTGTCTTAAAGCTTAACTCTAACTTCTGTAAAGTATAAATTCCTACGATTAGAAATCTTAATACTTACAGTACAGTTTAGGCTGGTTTTGCTTTTGTGCAAGTATGTAATAGAGAGATGTCTTTACGTTGCTCTATAGCATGGAAGTTTGGGCTTGGGTCACAGTATGAGGGTTGCTCAGTACAGACTGATACAACTGATGAAGAAGTCAGACATAATTCGTTGTCAGTACTTCACAGGTGAGATGCATATTGACGTTGGTCAAAATCCTGAACTGATGTGGACCTAACAGTTTCTCCAGGAAGGGTTCCATGGGCTTCATACTAATGTTTGTGGGTCAGTGGTGAGGGAAGGAATGAAGAGGTGAGAGCTTGGTCATAGGGAAGCTTGTTCAAAAAAGCGTAGGAAGGAAGTGTAATGTAAGTGAGAATTTTTGGGACTGGTAGAGCTTAGCTTTATATTGATTTAGGCAATTAACAGCACAAAATGTGCCACTTCTGTCTATGTAGATGACTGTGCTTGCACTGATTCATTATTATTAACATTGTATTGAATAGAATAAGAAATCATTGTTTTCAGCTGAAGAAAGTGAAATTTTACTGAAATATTGCTAGGAGGACTGTTTAGACTTTCACAATATGTAATAGTAATAAATTGCTTTATTAATATTTGGGAGGAAAGGTAAGCTATTTTGTAAAAGATTTCATAAAATTCAGGACATTCAGATTTTCTTTTGAATTTCTACTGGGATGCATCTCTTTTCTTTCTCCAGATCCTTCTCTTCTCGGCAGCTACAGACCCAAGAAAGCTAACGTGAGTACTCTGAAGTGCTATTGTTTAAAAACTGTTTTTTGGGGGAAGTTTTGAGTGAGAAGGATTGTCTTGTGTGTAGGTATTTTTGAAACCTTATCTACTGTACTATCAAAAAGAAGACAATGAACATTTAAAATCTGATATAACTCACCTTAGCCCTGCTGATGGATTATTTACAAATAGAAATGTGAAACTTAACACTCTATAAGACATCAATGCCTGTAGGTACAGGACTTGCTTTTCCTTGGTATTAAGGCTTGTGACAAGACACTAGAAGAGCCTTAAAAGGCAGCTTACAGTTGCCTTCCTGGTCATTCCGAGAGCAAACTTTTTTCCAGAAGAGGATGCAAAGGTAGCACTAGTACAAATGGCAAACCACTGTTCTGTCATTTCATGTTTGCTTTTAAGATATTAGCTGCTATATGTATTAAATGGATCTGAAGATAATGTCAGGGTTCCTTTGTGTTTTATTGTAAAATTGGGTAACCTATGGAGACATTTCAGGTTAAGAGGAGCTATGAAAGGAGTAACTAGTATAGCGAAGAGTGAGTAGAAGATGAGTAGATAGGCCTGAGTTTTCCCTGGAGGAAGAACCAGTCATGAGAAAAAAAATAAGGCTAAGAACAAAGGGTCAAAGACTGAGGAGGGGTCTGTGTGGTTTAGACTCTCAGGCATTGCTCTGAATCTCTGAGGGTCC
>VXAL01002037.1:537385-749927 GCA_013399475.1 Chauna torquata | reverse complement strand
AACACATACCTGGAAAAGAAAAGCATCTTATAAAACCACTGCGAATACATAGACTGTGGTCTAGTGATTCAGTGTGTCATATTTCAGAAGACTTTTTGAAAACCTTGTTTATATAGGTTAATTATTATATGTATTCCTCATGTATATAGCTAGGGTTTCATTTGAATATTTTACTTAAAAGACACTGATTTGATATTTGACAACTTCTGTAGTAGTTGTCAGTACTGATATTCTCTATATATGCACACAGTATTTTGTAGAACATTTTGAGTACTTGTTGGAGGAAAGATACGAAGCAATGCAAAGCATTTAGAGTTGTATGGATTTTCTGTTTTTCCTTATATTAAGACAAAAGTCCTAGAACTGTGGTGCTAAATTTGAGAGGGCTTAACANGTAAATTTGTGAGAACTTAAACCCTCTTAAAAAAAAAAAAAAAAAAAAGGTTTTATTTTGATAATTAAATGTGATGCAATATTTTGTAACGTAGGCCTCCCAAATCACTACTATGTGCCACTGAAAGGAGGGTTAATTCAGTATGAATAGCATAGTGAACATCTACTTGCAATTACTAAGCTCTAAGAAGTTCATTTATTTATCTGGCTTTTTTTTTTAGTTCCTGTAATTTGTAGTCATTTCTGTTCAAGGGAGCTAGTAAGTCTTAGATTTTTGCATGAATGTGGAGTTGCTACTGAAGTTGTTAGTATTTCTATACCTGTGCTCACTCCTGTATTCCACGTGTAGCCTTTTCGCTACCTTATCCTTTGTCCTGACAGCTGCTGCAATTAAATTGTGTAGGATGTGTTTCTGAGAGAGAAAGTACAAGTTTTTGTTTTGAGGCAGCTTTGGGAGTTTGAGATTGATGCTGAGACTGCAGACTATGAAAAAAGAAGATAGGATATAAAATGTGGCACTCAACTTGGGAGAGGACCATTGCTTGGGTTTAGAGTCCGGCAGCACTAATCCCATTCACTGAAGGGCGAGACATAAAAGGACTCGAGGACAGTCTGATTGCCGAGTGTTTGCCACAGTGCTCATAAACAGGATACAAGGACAGAGACAGAGTTCATAGAAGGACATGGTACTGTCAACCAAATGTTGGCAGTAAAGCAGATGATTGAAAACCACTGGGAGTAAGGAAAAGGTCCGTGTTTCGTGAAATATTTAGTATATGATTCACTCAGAAAAGAACTTCTGGGACTCTTAAAGGAGATGTATGACGGAACAAAAGCATATGACAGGTATTTCAGAGCAGGGAGTTGCGTGCAGAAATCCTGCTGTTAATATGATTTGTGAGTGTAATTCCCAGATTGCTTAGCTCAGGTTGTCAGCTGGTTTCCAGTTGAGATAGAGGAGGGACTCTTCCCTAGGTTGGTAGTTATCTGTGTCCGCACCAGTGCTAAGCATCTCATGTGCAAGGACCGACTAATGGGAAACACATACACAGACAGTCTTAATTCTTTGTCAGAAGCAGAATAAGGAATTTGTGAAAGTTGCTATTATTCTTTGAGGCTTTGTTTTACTGCAGTTGAATTGGTTGGGTTTTGAGTGTCTCTATGTAGATTAAGCTTTTAGTAGAAGAAAATGAAAGTACAAGGCTGACTACAGGGAATGGATTCCAAGGAAAATGACGTCAGAGCTGTTTATCATATAGTTGCAAGTGCTGCTCCCATTTTTTTGCTTATTTGTTGGACTGAGAGTTCTCTATCAGAACTGAGGTAACGCACAAACTGCCAAGAGGAGGAGGTAAAAGTTCAACTGTTGATGGGTCTCCAGTGTATTGGTTTGACTATGTTTAACACAGGCTTATATAACTTTTCTATTGATTTTGTTGTTTGGTAGTTTGGTTTCATTGTGTCCAAACTGTAGAGCACAGATCACCCTTCCAGGATGATAAGCAGGTTTAAATTTTCCTCATGCTGTTGACTGACTTAAAATGTTGGGGCTTTTTTTTTTTTGAAAAAGCACGAAGGTGACCTTCCTCCCTCTTTAATATTGGAGCCACATAGAAATTTTGTTGTTTTCATGTGGTATAGATTGGTATCTCCATAATACTTCTTTTGTTTTCTATGGGAGAGTAGAAGCTTAGAAATGTGAGTTTAAAAAAATGATACTACTGATCTTTCTTTTTCTTCCCTCAGTATTTTTCCTTCTCAAAATGAAAACCTTATGTTTTGATGCAGCTAGCTACAAGTATATTTGTGAGTCCTTTGACACAAGCATTCTTTCAATTTTGTTACCCATATTTAGTGATATAAACTTGAGGACAAAGTTTTGAGGATTGGTTTGACCATGGTAGATTAATAAATGATATGTGTATAACAAAATGTAAAACTTCCCTCTGAAATGTAATCCACTTCCTAAATGAAGATGGTCACCATAAGCTTCATATTTCCAGTTTCTTTTCCCAGACTGAGCACCTTTGTGAAAGGCTGGAGACAACTCTGTCCTAATTTTTTAAGTGTCGTTAAGTGCCTAAATCTCTAAGCAGATGTGGAAAGTGTCACCTCAGTAGTCATTTTCTGCTGACAATTTGTCATCTACTTGCTTCATGCTTTATTACAGGAAGATAGCTCATTTCATTATATAACACAATCTTTTGTTTTGAAAGTCTCAAGAGAATGCAAACAATCATGAAGTTTAGATATACATACTTCAGATTTGTCAGTGTTTTGTAGTGATTTTCAGAAAATAAATTTCACGTCATAGATAAAGGAAATAATGAGGAAATGATGTCTCAAAGCAACTAAAGTATGAGACTGTATTTGGTATTAAAACAGTGTCACGTAAGATGGGGTGGGGAAGGAACACTCAATTGCCGTTATATCATAGTGTATTTGGTAGAATACTTAATCCAAGATGCTTCCGATAGAGCACTTTACAGCTGCAACCACAGTAATTTAATATACCTCTGATAGATTGTCTTCATATTGAAATAGCTGCTTGTGGTTACATTTTGACCTTCAAAGGACACAGAAATCCTACTGTGTTGCCTCTTGCTTAGGCTCTGTGCCTAGTCACATTGCATATCAAAATACAGCAAAATGACTGCATGCTTTTTGAGAATTAATTCTCTTTCTTTTTTGGAGGTGTTATCAAGACTGCATGGACAGGTGGGGAAGAATTTGTGTGAATCAATAATGTAGGGTGGGCTCCGGTTTCTTAGAAGTAGCTGCAGTGCAGTTTTTGTTTCTGTTTGTGAAAGGTAGTATGTGGTTAGCAGCTTTACATTTGGGTTTCTGCTGGCTTTGTACTTCTGATTCGTCTTATTTATCTTGATTTGATCATTATTTCTTGTCTTCTTTCTGTTGACAGTTCATCAGTGCAGCAGAACACCACTGTTCACTTGGATAATGGTGAATACTGGTCTAGTCGTGCAGCTGTATACAAAGTGAAGCCTCACAGAGCAATCTTTGAAGACAGTCTCGAGAAAATATACAGAAACTTGTACCGAAAAGCTTCTGGTGCTGTTTCAGACCAAAAAACACACTCCTGGTAGCAATTTAGCTTGAAATGCACAGTACGCAATGTTGATATTTCTCACGAAAACTATTTTTATGTGACAAATATTTGTACTCTATTTTTAAGGTGTAATTATGGCTGGGCAGGGTTTTGGAGAAATGGGGTTTTCGCCTGGGTTGCCAAATGAATACTATTAGCAGCACCACACCCCCCGCTCCACTCCCTGCACTACTATTGGGAGCAATACCTCCCCCACAAATAAAATAAAAAAAATACTAAGCACCTCCACAGTTAATCAAGATGGTGTTGCTCCTTTGAGACTATTAGAAGATATTATTTAATAATTAAATGTATTTAGTAACATAAATAGAATTGGTTGAAGAAGCAATATGTCCTAGTGTTCAGAGATGGTGTCTAAAGGGGAAGGCAAATGTGAGTGTTGATACAAAAGTGTCTGCTCTGGGAAAGAGGGAGTTGGAATAGTTTTCTAGAAAGTTGGCTTTGGATTGTTTATTTTTGAGAAGAGCAGAAAGAAAACTCTGCTACTGACCTGAAGATATGCTTTCAAAGTGGTTTCAAGCACCTTTAGTCACAATTTTCCAGATAATGTCAAATTTTAAAAGAAACCCACCCAGATCAGGTGTTGTATCAGAAGAAAGGTTGTCGTCACATACCCTGTGCATTTGAAAGTTTCCAGGTTTTCTTGAATGCAGTCATGACATTTGCCATTATATTTGTAACTTTAAAAAATACAAATAGGAAAGGGGCAGCGGTGGCGGGGCAGGAGACACACGGGACTGGAGTTAGTCAGCAAGCGCATGTACCCAGTGCAGGCCTTCTGAAGTTCCTGCCGTCATGATACCACCTAATTTGGAGCCTGTCCTTCCCAGCCTGCTGGGATCCTCTTGGCAGAAATCGCATCCTTTTTGCTAAAGGCCACCAAATGTTCATCAGCGGTTCAGTGCTTTCCCCAGGGATGGAACCTTTTCAGCCTTGCATTGAACAGATCCCACATTAGCAGACCGGGGCAAATTGCCCGTCTATTGAAAAGCCGAATGTTTTAAAAGGGCAAGAGTGTCCATCTCCTGCTTCCTTTTAGAATGGGGGGAAAAAACAAATGCATATTCTGGCTTCTTCCCTGACTAAGCGAACAGATTCAGTTACACCAAAACCATTTTACCTGTTAGGATTGGATAAAGGATAAAGCTTGCAGTATAGATGGCAGAACATATGACTGTAACCTGCCAGCATGACTAGATAAACAAAAAGTTGGTCTACTCTGCCATCCATCCTTTAATGCTGAGACAACATAATTGATTTGAGAAAGCAGTTGGTGAGCAATTATGCTAGTGGGAAAGCACGTTGAAAGGCTGTGTGCTTCTGTTTCAGGAAAGGGGACTCTCAGAGGAAGTGTCTTCCGTATAGACGTTTCTATTCGTTGTAACGGTTAAACCAGTTGAAGTGGATTAACACTGATAACTTCCTGTCCCTGATACCATTTAGCACATTAGTGCTTTCAAAGGGCATTAGCTGCACAGACTTATGCTATGGATAAGTGTTGATGCACTCTATGAAGAAGTAGTGTACCTTTTTTGTGGATGTAAAAAAATAAAACTTACCCAAGCCACACCAGTGAAGGCATGGTGGCTGTAGAGTGTTGTGCTACCAGTACCTGGTATGCATTCATTAGTATGTTCCTGTGACCCCCCCCCCCCCCCATATTAGTTCATAAAGGAACAGTTTTTCTTGCTCCGTGTGAAAGTAGGTATATCGAAATGGATCCTAAATAGGCACAGCATATTCTAAGAGACATTTTCCAAGCTTTTAGTTTAAAATGAAAATCTGAAATCTGAAAGTTGCTGCAGTTTCCTGTATGTGTTCGAGCCTTAAAGATTTGCTGTTCTTCTCACGATATCCCAATTTTCATTCAATATTCTTTGTGTTTGCCCTTACTGGTGTCATAGCTTAGTAAAAGTTACTGTCTTCTGAAGGTTGGCTGCTCCCCTTTGGGTTCATCTTGTTCTGTGATACGGAAGTGCTGTTTGGTTTTTCCCTCCCCAGCAATCCAGCATTGCAAACTTTAGTTCTGTTAGCTCAATGCGTAGGAGGCAGAATGCTGAGGCTTTGGAGATTTTTTGTATGGATGAGTAAGGACACAAGTTGCCATGAATTTAAGACACAAGAAGTGGATGAGGGAGGTTGGAGGCCACTGTGGAAAACCAGGGTAAGATTTTGGATGGGTCCAGAGGAATGGCTGGGGGTATATTTGTTTAATTCCCCTAACTAAAGAAGCAAAGCATATGGTAATATGGCAACCTCTGGTTTTTCATCAAAGGCTAAAACTAGATGGGAGAAAAAGAAAGTGTCATATATTGAATTCTAATCAGTATGAATATTCTCACTGAAGCCTTTGTATGCAGCATAACAACAAATGAAGTAGACTATGAGTGTCATTGGCCGTCTTCCAGCTGCAGAGAGAGATGGTGTGTATGTCTTTCTGAATCAGCTGCTGCAGGACAGGTGTTTCTCCCGTGTCAGAGTCATTCCACAGCTTATATACTGTGATACAGCACAGTTCTCTTCCAAGCACTGTGCTGGAAATCCAGTTTGGTTAATGGAAAGCTTTTCTATGAAATGTGACTTAAGACCAGAAGTACTCCTATCTGTCTGTAAAATCTTCAAGCCACTTGGTTTTTAAAAGCTTTTGGCCCCTTCCCTGTTTGCTCAGCTAACTCTTCTATTAATATGCATACAGCTCAAGCGCACTGAGCACTGCTGCTCCTTTGCTACTGCAGTATGTGATAAGTATAGGTTCAGGCAGCGAACCAACGTAGTAATAAACTGTAATTGTTTAGTGCACCTTGCCTTCTAATACAATTTAAATCCCTTCTATCAAATGCAGAAAAAGAGGTTCCTGAGTAGAGCTTTAAATAGCATTCTCTATGCTCGTTCCTTATCTTTTGCCATCCACAAAGTGGTCCATTAGTGACAGTGGGATGGTGTAATTCCACCCCCATCATTTTACCTCCTAAAGAAAAGCTGCCTACTTGAATCTAGAAATAATGGGCTAGATTGAGAGAATTAGTGTTTTTCAGTAGAGTCCGTCTCTTTCTCTTGCCCTCCCCAAGCTATTATAACCCATGAGTATTCTCACCAAATGTTTTTCAGCACCCAGTGTTGCTTGCAGTATGCAATCTAATCAGTGTAATATTTTAATGGCTTTCATTTTAATAAACCAGAGGCTACTTCCAACTTGCTCCCTTTCCTCTCTCCTACAAATAACTTTATATAGCTTAGGACCTTGGGATAGCTCAGTAGGCAAGTAGTTTGTCTACTCATTCAGTAGAATGCCAAATCCTTTGTTGAGTGGTACTTGCTTTGGAAATCACTCAGTCATTGACCTGTTGTGGATTAAAGGCAAAAATGTCAAACTCTTTAATGATTTGCCCTATCAAAGTTTTCAGCAAGAAGAAGAGAAGCTTAAATTGGTCCACCGGGGACAAGAGGCATAGGGATGGATAGAGTAAGGAACAGCTTTGTGAGATAGATGGGCAGCAGTATTTATACCCCAAATCTGAGAGGCTTTGAAGATGATGAGGGCTGTTCTTTAGACTGTCCATCATGTTTGAATTTTACTGTTACTTAGGGGGTTGCCAAAATGGTGAGTGGAGAAAGAAGTCTACCTGTAGGGGTTGCAAACCTGTTTTTTAGGGTGAAATAACAGAACTTTTAGCTCTGCTCAGTGTTAAGTAGTCTGTGCTAAACTCCCTCTCGTTGTTACCTCAGCTGTAAAATGGAGAGTTTGTGCTCTATTGAAGCTTAATTAAATGACTCTAAAGTGCTTTGGGATCCTGAAGTGAATGTTACGGAAATTATTTTGTGGAAGTCTGGCTGAAAAGTCCCATCTCACCTCCGGGTTACTAAAAAGGCCTTATTTTAATTTTCCCAGTTTTATTATGTTTTAATCAGACAATTACTAAGCAATTCTTAATCTTATCAAGGTAGAAACCTAATAAATTTAAGGGACTGTTGAAAAAGATAGTGAACTGCTTTACTACATGTGCTTTTAGGAGTTGATCTTTACAGTGGACATCCTACTCAGCTCATGTCTCTCAGAATGATCAGGGTTCATCATACTCATACTAATTGCTCTTTTTCTTTTTTTTGGTCATCCTAATGCCTTAGTGCTTTCTTCTGGGTATGCTAACCAGCACTGTTAACATCTATCACATTGTTTGTTCTCATCCTCTTCCCAGGAAGCAAGGGGCGCAATGGTGTGTGCAACTTGACAGTAGAAAAGTTTCTGTGGTGTGCTGTAGATTTGTCAGAGAAAGTAAGTTGGAAGGAATTTCTGCCTTTTCAGTCCATGTGCAAGGTATAGCCTATTATATAGTTCTGATCTTCCTCATTTTTAAACTTGAAAGTGTTTTCTGGAACACTGAACTATGCAACAAAATTCCTAGCTTTTTTAGCAGTGGCCACTTAATTGTATAAGTCTTGTAATTTGGAATCTCTTGGTCATAGGAAAGCCAACCATAATGTTAATTACTTCACTGTTACAGAGTGATCGTTATCAGGATGCTGACAATATCTCAAGAGACTTGTTTAGGAGGCAAGAAATTTGGGGAAACTTTTAAATCAATGAAAATTAGCTTCTTCGGTGCTTAGTTGCAGTGAAAACAATTGAATCTAAGAGAGAACAGCATTTCTGTGGATGATCTTAATGAGCTACCTCAGTGACAAAAATGATGTCTGGTTTAGGTGACTGCCTCTCGTAGCAACAGAGAACCAGTTTTTGCTCAGTTTCTTTGAGTTTTAACAAATAAACTAGTGTTGTGGGAAGTGATAAAGAGCATCTCATATTCCTGTTTCTGTTACATAGTGGACTATTAAACACAAACCCCAATGCTTTCATTGATTTCTACTGCTTTGCCCATGGAATTCAAAACATTGTCAACCAAAACTCTTTAAATTAAAAATTGAGGCTGTAGCTCCTTTTGTTAACAAAGTTGGCTTGCCAAAGACATGCAGTTTGTTCCTTGTGTTTGTCTTCAGTGAGAAATTCTCTGAAGTGCAGTGATAATTTGTCTGGATGACAACGTGGAGGAACTGTAATCCTTCTCCTTGCTTGATCAATGTGGAGATTTTCATGTGTATTTCCATTCAGTTCTGGGGGATTGTTTCTGACAGAGAACTCTCTGCAGTCTGAAATGCGGAGATCTGAGCCATCTTCTCACCTCTTCAGGGGAATGAGTTTGCTGTTGCCAAACAAGATCCCTTTTGGTTCCTAAGGATTTACTGATCCTGAGCACAGCACAAAACTTTGTTCTACAGTCAAACAATTGCATAACCATGTATAACTGATGCCACTGAACGGACAGGGCTTCAAACAAGACAGGGGTAGGAGGCTGAAAGCAGGGAGGGACTTTGGGAGCGGTTTGGTGAATGGCTTTCTGTGGTTTATGCATTTGTATACCATGAATTATCAGTGTATTACAACAACTTGTGAAGCTTATTTAGAAGTGTTGAAGTAACAAAAGCACCACTTACTGAATGGTGGTGAATTCTAATGCTTATATTTGTCCTGTTACACTGACTTCAGTTTTCGGATGTTGAGCTAATTGTGTTGTTATTAAGACTATAGTTGCATGAACTGTTTCATTCAATACTCCAGTAGTAAATATTTGCTAAGAGGTTGCTTTCCCTGCCTGCCTTGTTTTCACCACAGTCATCTAGTGTTTACGTACATTTTAGCCTCTGTGCCATTTTTGAAGGCTTTATTTGTCTCATTTACGTTTTTGGTTTGGATAATACTTAAATATGAAATCCATCTGTGAAACATATTGTATATTCACGTTGAGGGGTAAAACCAGTTTTTAATTAAAATTTTATACAGCACTTGTATTTCACTTTGTCCTGTTTTATTATGAAACACTTCAATCTTCCTCCTAAAACACATATGTCTTGTGCGTTTCAAGATGTTCCTTGTTGCTCATGCAGAACCAGTTTCTGAGCTCTGTCAGCAGAGTGCCATATGTTCTGGGGTTCATTTAGCTTCTCTGGCATTTGTGTAGGCAGCATATTGGATGTAATGCAGCTAAGCTCTGCTCCATTCTTTTCTTTGTAAACTTGTCAAGAGATGAAAAAAGCAGGGAGAAGAAAACACTGAATAATACTTGAGTGATTTGAATTATCAATAAGTTACGGTAACTTGGCCAATCAAAATTGAGGTTTCTTGTGTACTTGAGGCTTTTTCTTAATTGTGGCTTATGCATAGCCTGTAAAGTGATGCATCCCTCAGTGCTGCCTGATATTACACCCAAAATGAGTGCTGGAGAGTGCTGGAGATTGAGATATAACCCAAGCCATTTGGAAATGACAGGCATTATAAGCTCTCTTAATTTTGCATTGATCTGTTGGTTTTAAATAAAAAAGTGAGTAATAGCAGATGGGCATGTGAAGGTGTTGTGCTTCTTTTTGTCTTCTGTCTTTTTGGAAAATAACTCTACCCTGTTTAAATGCCTGGTACTGAAAAGACAGAAATCCTGAGGCTGATGGTGCCCTTGTGTTTTGTTTTGTTTTTCCAAGTAATTTTTCTTACCGATCTATTTCTGTTTCTTCTCTGCCCCCCATAAACCAGTAGGTACCATCAGTCTTTAATATACCACTAGTATGTAGGAACACAGCCCTGTTTATTAATAGTAGTCATACACTGCCAGATACTGATCTTATCTGCCAAATACTTTTCAGAACTGTCATGGTGACTGTGACAGAGGACCAAAGTATTCCTGTGATTTTGTAACTAGACCTTAAACAAAACAAAAACAGAAGAAGAAGTAGAAACTTGCTAGCAAAAGAAGTAATGCATATTAAACTGTTTCCCCTTTGGTGAGGTGTGTGGCCGGAGGGGAAGGGCTTGAGTGGCTGCTTGATAGGAGTGCTTGGAGGAGTGGGGAGGGAAACTCTGCAGTCCTGCCCTAAGGTCGGTCAGAAACAACCAGCTGGAGTGACACGAGTGTAAACCTGGTTGAAGTGACAGGCAGCTCAGGTCCTGGGACTCTATTTACATATGTTTAAAACAAACAGAAAAGCTGCCTTTGTTCCCCAGGAAAATCTATTTACTTGGCATTCAGCTCGTGTATAAGCTGGAACTTCTTTCATGGAAGATGTAGAAACAAAGCAACTGACATCTCTGCTTTGATGTGAGGCTGAAGCTAAGATTTGATTTTGAAATATGAAAGTAAACTGAAACTACCTCCAATTTAAAGGTGTTTTTTTTTTAATGACCTTAAAAGTTTTGTGAAGTTTTTTTCCCTTCCCTTAGGGACTAGAAGAAATTATAACAGTAATCTTACTTATAGCTGTAAGTCTACAGAGACAGTGGCTGTAGGTTAATGAAAAATTGACACTGCTACTTGCCTGTGCTTCCAGCAGAATTTTTTTTCTTCAAACTGATGTGAACTATTGCACTGCGTGAGTTGGTTATGAGTCTCACATATTAAATTGAATGCTTCTTTTGTGGAAGCTACAGGAGCGAGTCACAGCTGAAAGTTTTGAACAACATTGCTGTTTTGAACGAATGCAACAAAAATTATGGGTTTCTTAAAAGGGTTGCCCTGGTCCCTCCCCCCACACCCAAAGTAAAGCCTGCTTTCTTAGTCTAAACCAGAAAGTGGCCAGAGGAATTGACCCCTGATGATCTGCAGTTCAGTACTGAATTCTGAGTGCTATGAACCCAACCCGACAGTAGCCTGGTGGAGAGACCACACCATAGAGCAGGAATCGAGTGTTGCATGTGCAGGTGCTCTTATGTTTTGTGTACACGCGTGCACTCTATGGTATTCATGCGCACTTCCTCTTGTGTGGCACTGGGACTCCTTGGGGGACATCTTGTGGCTCACAGAGCGTTGTTCCAGTGCCCTCTCCAGGAGCATTTCTGCAGTGTATTTCAGGACAGCTTGTTTCTCGTTCATGGGAATTGTGTGTGTAAATGGCATGAACGTAGCAGCTCAGGCTGACTTGGTTTGTACTCTGACATCTTAATATGCTTGTTGTCCTTGGTACGGTGGTGCCATCTGGTCTTGCTTGGACAGCTTAGCTGTAATACCGCACGGCACGATATTTCAGTTTTTGCTTATGAAATCTTCGGCTTGAATGGCACACCGATACCTCGGTGCCAGCCTTTGACCAGATGGCAACTGCTGAAATAACATCACCCCATCTACTGTGATGGAGATGGATACGCAGAGGTGCTGGAAATCTCATTTGAGACAAGGGGAGGGAAGGCATAAAGGCTCCTTCAGGCATTATGTGGGATTTTTGGTCAGGAATTAAAGAGCTGCTGGTTGCCCATAAATTTCCCTGCTCTTCTTGAAGGACTTCAAACCTGTAACAGACTCTGGAGTGCCCAGTACTTGGGTCATGGACCTCTTCCAGGGCAGAAGCATTTTCCAGCTTTCCTGTAGGAGTTTCAAGACTCACTGGGTCAGGGAAAGGTGGAGAAAATGCGTGACTTTGAGGGTTAGGGTACATTTGGGAAAAGGCAGAGAAAAGTCTCTTATTTAAAAATGTGTGAAGATCTACGCAATATTGATGAATTTTAAATTAAAAAGAATCAAGAAGACTTCATTATGTAGTGATAAAATACTTGGTTAAATGCCAGCCAGTTTAACAAGTGTGTTTTTTTGCTGCTCCCCAGAGATACACAAATGCACACTTGGAAATCCTCTTACCAATACGTCAGCATTTTAACACTGCTAAAGCTTGAGGTTGGCAGGGTTATTCTCTTTTGTCTGGGGTTTAAAACATTGCTCCTACTCTGGTGTCCGGGTAAGATAAGATGAATCCACTGAAGGTAAGAAGTTGGCTTTATTGGAGTATTGGAGAAACACTTCTTGACTAAGTAATTCAAAATTGTTTTAAGCAATCTTCTCCTCTCCCACCCAGCAAGGAAGAGGAGTAATATGCTGGTGTTGGATGCACTGGGCAGTGAGAAATGAGTAAGTGAGCTTCGGTGTTAGGGGGGAGAAAAAAAAAAAAAACACCACTTCTAGGCATAGGGCTGTGGAGGACAGTGGTGGGATTTCTATTGCCTGGAATGTCCCAGCCCAGTGCTGGGAACGTCCTGCGCAGACACAGCAGTCCTGGGACCTGCACCAAAACTGGGCTCAAAGTTGAAATCCATGCATATGAACAAAGCAATTCAAAAGCAAATTTGATATTAAGTTTTTGCATTATTATTTACAATAAAAGTAGGAAGAAAATTCTGATGTGTTCTTTGGTGTGTATTTATTGTTTGTTTTACTCAAATGTAGGGAAGGGAATAACCCAAAAGAAAAGAAACACGCCCATGTAAGTTTACTGGGTGTGTTTCTTTCTCTAATAGAGACCAGAAGTGCAGAAGCATACTGGGATGCTGTCAGCTGGGCTTCCACACTGAGCCCACACGTCCTCTCCTCTCCCTCAGATCTCCGTGAGTTTTACCCCGATGGAGTTTCCTTCCGTAGGAATACAGGGAGAGCAATGCTCCCTGTGGGTATGAGAGCTTGTGATTGTGGGTAGGATCTGCTTTAACCCAGAAACGGTGACTTCCAGCTATGATTCACATGGGCAGGTGATGTCTGTGCTTGCGGAGAAGTCTGCACACACTGCTCCGTCTCTGTCTCAGAAAATGAGTGCAAGGAACCAGAGAAAACACAGAGCCCTGTTTGCGAAGTTACTTTCCATCCTGCTAAAATGTATGGAGTTTCATTTCTTTCCTTTGTAATAAACTGTGCCTACAATAGCGTATATTCTTTTAAATAACATTTTAAAATATTTTCCGGTAAATTAAAGTGATGACATGTTTGTAGGGTTCATTGTTAATTTCATTTCCTTTGACTCAGCCAGCCAGATAAAATGCAATGTTATTAATCTTTGTATAAAAGAAGATCCTTTGCTGAACAGTAATAAATGATCTTGATAGATTTGTCAGGAAAATGAATGATAATCATTTGCAGATAGACACAAGCCTGGTATGGAAGATTAATAAGAAAATATGTATTGGCATCATTAATAACATCTGCTGCCAATGGACTTGTATATTGGTTACAGCCCTGAAAGCGATGCATTCTTGTTAGGATATTGCAATCCATCACGCGCTGTGAGGAGCGAGGCTGTCGCGTTCCTGCGGCGATGACAAGCTGCTCCCCGGGAAGGTTCCCGGGAAGGAGCGCCACGCTGCAGCCGCCTTCCGATGGGCCTGTCATCGCTGCAGCCCCGGCTCTGCTATCCCGCGTGCCTCTCCCGGTGCCAGTGCTAAAAACTCTTCCAAACCCCACGAGCATATGCTCGTTCCTTGCTCTGGGGGCCGTGGCTGGCCGGATTCACAGGTAATCCCGATTCCCGCGGGGGCTGCGCGCTCACCATGTGGGCAAAGCGGTGCTGGCGGAGAAGCTTTTCCAGCACAGGGCAGCTCAGGCTGCAGCAGCCGCAGCACCTGGTGTTTGACATACGCCTTTGCTCAGGGGCTGCACTCGTCCCACCTCATGTATCTCTAAAAAGATTCCTCCAAGCCTGCCACAGGCATTTAAGCATTTGTACATCTTCAACTGACGTGGCTTCAAAACGTACCCCTGCTTTACTGGATGCACAACATGCTAGGAGATAAAGCTCTTTGCAGTTGCTGCATTGGATTGTCATGGGCCTTGTTTTTTTGGCCTTGATCATCCCTGTTAGCAAAAGAACATTTTATTTTGAGCTTATAATCGCTGCACCTGCAGAGTCTCCTTCACAAACCTCAGCGTGCACCTGAGACGGTGCAAAGAGCCGCACGCTCACAGCGGCGCGGTCTGCCGCAGCAGCACCCTGCAGTGCCAGGGAGCCGGGCGCTCTCCTCTCCCTCTCCCTCTCCCTCTCCCTCTCCCTCTCCTCATCCCTGCGGCTTGCCGGCATGCAAGGTGAGTCTGATGGGGAGCTGCTGGGGCAAGCGGAGCCCCGCATGCTGCAGGGAGGAGAGCAGGAGCTGGAGGCAGCGTGCGTGTTCAAGTGCGACCCACGGGGAGATGTGCATAAACTGGAAATTATCAAGGCTGGGATGGAGGGGCTGGGAGATGCAGAGGGGAGCTGCATGTGGATGTAGGCAGACAAGAAGGAATGAGCAGAGGGACTGCGATGAGCAGTAACATGGAAAGGAAAGGAAACTCTCCTCACCTCCAATCTTCAACCAGGAGGGAAAACACAACCCCTGTTTTGTTCATTTGTTTGTTTGTTCTTAATGTTTTTTGATAAATATAGTCTTTTCCTAGAAAATACAATGGCAGATCAAGATGTTTTGAGACCACTGGTTTATTTTCAATAAAACATTTCAGACTCTCCCCTCCCTGATGATTCTTTTTCTTTTGTTTTGCTTTAGTGGTTCAAAGTACAGTAGTAAGTCACATAAATTTACCAATGAAATGAATTTCTCCTGCGGGGTGCAGAGCTGGCAGCATCTGGCAGTGTGGATGTCTCCATTCCTTCTGTGGGCCAAGCTCAGGGATGCAGCCACATGTCTCAGAGTATGTTAGTTCGTTTAACTGACACAGACATTGTCATTTTAGAGCAAACATTGTTATCTAGGATCCGTGGGGTGAGTTGAGGAGGGGGAGAGTCAGGGCCATATGTCCACAGATAAAACTATTGGTGTCATTAAAAAAATAAAAAAGGCTTAGTAAAATCCACTTCTATTCGCTGCAAGACTAAATTTTTTTTAGGGAAAAGAATAATCTCAAATGTTTAAAATAACTGCCTTGATATCCCTCATCCTGCTCTGTGTTGCTTTTCCCATGGCTTTAGAGGATGCGTGGTCCAAAAAGCCAATAAAGCCATTGAGCTAAGTGCTGCTGAGGGGCTCTGTGGCTCAGTAGCACTCAGCGCCTCGCTGCTCCAGGCAAGGAGGCGAGAGCCTTGGTATTTCTAAATGCATTAGAAATGTGTCCATTATTATTAGACATTTACCAGCTATTAATCACAGCTGGTAACTTGATTTCCTCTAAATGTTTTGAGGCACCCTCTGATCTGGGCACCACCTGCTCAAAATTGAATATTAGAAAGGCAAGGCAAGCTAAGCTCTGTGGCGTTTGCTATGGGTATGGACGGGCCACTGATGGGGCTGAGATCTCCCTTATTTAAAGAAAATGTACTTTTTCCTCTTAAAAAAAAAAAAAATACTAAGTGCTTGTATTGATCTTCATGAGCACAGCACAGACCCTGTCTTGCACAGCTGATTCATCCTCCTCTGTCCAAACTGGGCACAAGTGGGGAAACCACGACCTGAGCACCCTGTGGGCACAGTGTCTTGTGTCTCCTCTCTTTGCTGGATCATCACTCATTTTCTTCATCTTCGTGGCACTGTGCTTCACCGGATGCCCTCATGTCCCTGCAGAGCCCATGCCTGCCAGCTTGCACATGTCCCTCAGATGCTGCAGCAGAGGGTCACAGCCCCATGGGTGTTTTTAACCTTCTCCAGGTGTGTGTCCTGACCACATAATGGTACTAACGGCGAGTATTGCCTCCTCCGGAGGTGGTTTAAAATGTTATGGCCATGCCACATTTCATGACGGTACCAAGGCGGGTCAGAGGGGCTGGAGTCACAGGTGACCTGGCCCAAGGAGGGGTATTCATTTTCCCTGCCACAGCCAGGACACTGTGGTCCCAGGGAGACCTTTGTGCATCAGTGCAGGATATATAACCACAATAACCCAGAGTCAAAATTGGCTTTGTTACTAAGGCACTTTTATTGCTGTAATGCTGTTAAAGGGCAGGATTGGTCCGGTGAGTAAATAGGCTCTTGCTGTGAGCGGGAAGGCCAGGGGGGCTGGCGGGGGGCCCTGTCCCCGCTGCCAGTGCCAGCTGGGGGGGTCCTGGGGTGGCTGTGGGAGCCAGGGTTGTTGCTAAGCTCATCCAGCGCTCCCACACCAACCCCATCTCAATTTGGCCATATAAAAACCTGTGGGTAGTGCTTCAGCCTCCTCCTCCACACCAGTGTAAGCCAGAAGTCCTTCCCCTGAGAGCAGCGGGGCAAAGTCAGGTTGCACGAAGGGAGCGAGGCCCCAGCTGTGCCACAGCCAGGCTTTCCAGAGCCTTTGCTCTCTGCCAGGCTTGGCTCTGCACCTTTAAAGTTGACCCCAGGCCTCCTGACTTGACCCACATGCTGTCCCACACATCCTGGATGCAACCGCTTTTGAGTCTCGGTCACACCTCGTCTTAGTTACGGAGCAACCGAGCCCCGCAGGCATTTCCAGCAAGCAGTGCCTCCGGGGAAGGGCCGCGCCAAGGCACGCCACGGGGACCGCTAGGAGAATCTCTGTCACCTGACGCCTCCAGCTCAGACATGAAGATGAGAAGCCCTGAGAGAAACCAAAGCCACGTGCTGCCTGACCCCACCTCAGCCGAAATAGCCCCACAGAAAGACATTAATGGTCAGCAGGAGAATGGCGTTAACGTTGCAAACAGTCTTCCACAGGGGCTTTTCCTCGATGCTGGTGAGTCTCCGCTCCAGGGCAGCCCTCTCCTCCTGGGACAGGGTGGGAGCGGGGCTGGGGGACAGACCGCAGAACCACAAGTACAGCGTTTTCCAGCAGGGAGGCCTGGATGCTGCAAGAGATGGACAAAACACTGGCTGTTACCATCTAGCCGGGGCACTGCCCTCCCTCCTACTGCCAGATCGGAGGTGTGTTGGCCAGTCCGCGGTGGGGCTTGAGAAGCACCTTGGATGGGAGATGGGAGATGAAGGGAAGGGGAAAGAGCAAGCTCTGCCTCTACCATGTACAGCACAGCCTGATTACAGCTGGCTGATTGCAACACCAGTCGTTCATTAGTTAATTAACAGACCTCTTCCCCTTCCTTCCTGACCTAGCTTCCCCCCACTTTCACAAATTTCTGACAGCATGATGGTCCATTTAGAGATCTCCTGGCTTGTTTATTACATGTGACTGGCTATATGAAGTGTGTTTTAATTGTCAGTCCTGTGCTGTGTATATTTCACTGGCTGTTCTTTCCAAATATAACCTTTTTTTTGAAAGGTAGAATGTCATAAGGCCTTGAAAAAGGTGTTACCAAGAAAAAAACTCATTAAACTGTCAGATCCTGTGTTCCATATTTCCTTTCCCATCATTACAGATCACCAAATTACTGAGACATTTGTTTATAAAAATATGAGGTAGTTAAGTGAACTAGGAATTGATGAGAAATAATAAATGATGATGAACAGCTGCATTCAACTTAAACTTACTCTACTGGGAAAAAAGTAAGGAGATTTCTTTATTTGTTCACTTCTGTTTAGCTTGGATATAATTGGTACCAGTGTCCTTTGGACTGACCGACAAAAGGGAGGAGTAAAGAAATCTTGTGTATGTGCCTTTCATCTGAGTTCTTCTGCTCTGTAACCTTGGAAGGTTAAGCTCAAAACCAGAAAGATTTTTTTTTAATGGATTTGCAGAATAAACCTCTGTCCACTCTGAAAAGAGCCTGCATATGTTGTATGTCCTGCTACTGTTTTGTTTCCTGACAACTCTTTAAGTTCATTTGACTCCTTCTTCGTCTTCCCTCTTATTACATGCCCTAGTAGGACACGCAGCCACTTAAGCAATCTGGGTCTGAGTTCTAACTGTGGCTTATAGGCAGAGGTAAGGTGAAAGACACCATTGCCACAGTGCAAATGAGAAAACTCTGGCTGGTAGGTTTACCCGAGGACACCCACAAAGTCAGCAGCAAAGCACATCTGCTCCCAGTGTCGCTGGTCTCTTTGGGCCGTGATGCCATTTTGATGCAGTATGTTACAGCATTGCTGAGTGAGTTTGGCCAGCACAGACCACACAGAAGTAAGGAGGAGGCATCTCTAGCACATACACAAGCACTTTATCTCCTCGCAGCGATGGGGACCGGAAGGGACACCATTTTATGTGCTGATTACAGAGCCTGCCACGATAGTGCTAGCAGTAGCTACTGCTTTGGTTATGCTTGCAGGACTGATACATATCTCCTCAAAAGCATCTTGGTGAGACAGAGAAATAGCTGCAGTGTCATGGCACAAAGCCCCAGTGTCAATGGGATGAGAAGCAGGGTCCCAGCAGCACAGACCTCCACTCCTCAAGGGGTCATCATAGGTGGCTGTTGACTCCCATCTAAGGAGTCCATCATGCCACTAAGTGTACAGGCCTGAAGTGCTAAAATAACACTGCAACCTGGGCAGGACTGAACCAGTCCTGTTAGCAGATGTGTTAGGAAGACCAAAAACTACAACACTTTCATTTGTCACACCTCCACAACTGGTATACCCATAAACACAAGCCACTGACTCCAGTGACTACAACAGGTTAACTCTAGTGAGTTTTGGAGGGACTTGTGAGAGATCCTGGCTATGCGCTCACAAGCACGAGTGTGCTTATTCACAGCCAGGCACCCTACCTGCCTCCTCCTTATTGCCCGAATCTGCACTTTCGACCAAGTCGCTCTCTACGTTGGCTGTATTGATCTGTGCTGATTCGCTCTTGTAATTTTTCAGGTCAGTGTCAAGTGATTTTTTATGTCTTGTCCACCACGTCAGGCAAGCAAGCTGCAAAGAGGGATGGAGAACACACAGGTTATGGCATGCAAGTCATAGTCCTCTTTGGGGGCACAGGTCCAAGATGGTGCTAGGAGAGCAGTTCTGGGGTGATGGTTTTTCCCCTGCTTTCCCTCACCTCCCTTTGCACAGGTGCCCACACGCTGGAAAAAAAAAAGCTGGTAGCATCCAGTTGGAGCTGAAAAGCTGAGAAAAAATTGTGAGTTAATCTAGTTCTTTCCATCTGTTTCGTTTTGTTTTGTTTTTGCTTAATCAGTTCCATCCCTGTCTCTACCAAGAGAAACCTTTTAGTAGACACTAAGGAAGCAGACTCCTATTCACTACACTCAGTTTACTGACACGAAATAATGATGATCTGTGTCCAGAACAGCAAACAGCAGCCCTCCAACAGGGAAGGGCAATAAAGTCAATTGAGAGAGAGAGAGGAAATAAAAAAATGAAGTTAAGATAACCCTCTCTGGATATGGCCAACTACACACAGCAATTGTACCCTCTGCCCACCCTCAGCCGAGAAAAATCAGTTGGGTGTTGGCATGCAGATATAAGGCCATAGGGGCACGACACAGATACATGGCCATGAGGACACAGCTGTATGAATGGCTCTGTCTCTGGGACATGAGGAGAGACTGGTGGATCTTGTGTCTCATCTCAGTTGTAGTTTAGCAGGAAAAGAAAACCCAACATGAACATTAAACACCACAGCTGGGACAAGCTCACATCGAAGCAGAAACCTGCGCTTCCGAACGAGCTTATCTCAGGGCTCTTGGTGGGAAAAGCAGCAGTATTGTGCCCTGCCCTGCGACTGCAACAGTGCAGATGGACAGAGTGATGAGACAAACAAGCCACAGTTTGCAGAGAAGGTAACACCACGCATTAGACCTAGAGGTGTAGTTCCAGGAAGAAAAGAATGAGCTCTGGGCACATGCTGTAAGACTTGTCTGTCCAAACGCCTCTTCTCTTTTTTTCCATTTGTTGTGTTGAGGTTTTTTGTCTATGTTTAATTCCAGTTTTCTCTATAGGTCCAATACAAGCCATTACTGCTCCCTGCATCGTCCTTTCAATGAAAAACCATGAAGGGTGATCGGTTCTGGAAAGGCTTTTGTGGCTAAATCTTCTCCGCTTTACAAAACTAGGATGTCTGAAGTTCTTGTCCTAGGGTAAGTCTGAAAGTCTTTTCCTGATTTGGACACAAGAAGCACACAGGAGGGGTTAATCCTGCAAACCCCACAGTGGTCCTTTTGCCAGCCATGGGGTTAACCATCCCAGGGGCTCAGGTCTTTACATTTAAGCTGCGGCTGCCACTTGTTTGGCCGACCATGGCACACTGAGCAGCTTGCTGGCACTTTCTAACTGCTGCATGCTGTGACCAAGCCAAACGGCAAGGACACCGCTCACCAGGCCCACACAAGGGTCATGACCTGCCCTCCCACAGGATGGGACCAGGGCAGCGAAGCCGCGCTGGTGATGACAGGTCAGGCAAAGTCATGCGTTTGCCCGATAAGCGACTGCCTCCCTGCTCTGCCTGTATGGAGATGAGCATCTCAAATGGGTCACTTACAAAGTAACGTGAGTTTAAGTTTTGAATTTTACACACACAAATGTAGGCAGCAGTTTGCAGCTGACACAAAATGTTGCATAATTTCTGGAAGATTTATAGTTTTATTTAAATCATTTTCAACCAAGATGAGCATTGGGCAGGGCTAATCTTTCTTGTCATGATATGCTAAATTGCTTTGATTTGATGATCCTCATCTTTCTCAAGGATTTTTTTTTTTTTAATCACTTAGGAAATGTCACTGGAACATAGCAAAGTTTCAGGGTACTAAAGGGTTTAAGAAACTTTTTTGTTTTTTGCTTCTCTTCCCATGCGTCACTGAAAGACTGCCCCTTCACTTGCTGCAGGGGCTGGAGTTTCCCTGGGGCTCAGACTCTGCCAGGTGGGAGCGAGTCTCTTGAAAGCAGCATAGACACAGAAGTAACCTCCTCACTTTTCATCATTGAACCACCCTGGAGCTGGTGCTTTGTCCGTGGCCAACTTGTTCAACAAAGCAAGCCACCACCCTAGAGGGCTCCCTGGTGAATCCTCACACCCATGCTCCAGCTTCAACCTCCCCTGGAGCAGTTTTGGGCTGGCTGAATTCCTCAAGGTCACCCTTTCTCTTCTTTGCCATCACCTGAAGGACACGCACCAGGGAAGATCAGCAGCATTGCACAGCCATGGAGGAAACCACAGGGCTGTCTACATATCCTCAGCAAGTGTTTACAAAAGGCCTGGGGTTGGGGAGGCAAGGGACAGCATATGTTTAACATGCCTGGAAAAAGCAAACAAGTACATAAATGAGGAGCACTGCTGATGGGGAGCTGCAATAGCACAGCTGGACCTTGGAAACACTGCTCGAGGCCACCATGCCCCAGGGCAGGGGCAGGGAGGGTAGCTGCTCTGTGGTCCTGGCGAGCCCCGCAGCTCCGGCCACCCCTGCAGAGCCAAGCACGGGTGCTGCTCCAGGAGCCCTGTGTGTCCCCCCTCCAGTTTGCTGCTCTGTGAGTGCCTGGTCTCCACAAAAGCTGAGCACGTTTTGCTCTCAGTGGCACTAAATGATGCTGCGGGAGCTTCAGCCAGCCCAGCTGCAGCACCTCAGAAGCACACGGTGTGGGGTCAGGCCAGCCACAGCTGACTTGGTGTTCCTCCTGGGCTAGGTACCTAAAGGAGACACTGAATCCAGACCTCAGCATGCTGGCAAAACATCCCCAACTCCACAACACATCAGCTGGAATTGCAAATCCATCAGCCTGTCAGAACAAGCCCTGACCCCTGGGGACCTTACTTGCTTGTGTAGCACTCATATTTTGTGGGCTGTTTCTCTCCCTTTTCACCCTCATATTCTCCTTGGACAAAGGAGTTTGCAATAACTCAGCAAAGTTTTTCTTTTGTTGTTTGTAAACTAGAATAAATCCTTCTGTTCCAAAATGCCATCTGGCACCTGACAGTTGTGTTTCAGCTTCACAGTCTCAAATTTAATTGTAAGCTCTTTTGCAGGGTTTTCAAGGACGGCGTGACACAATATGGACTACCTACAATGAAGACATATGAACTCTGGAGCATACCAAACAAATTCCTTGCATACTTGTTTTCCAGCACAGCATCAATCACCACAGGGATGGGAGAGTGTCCAAAACAGCCCGAGAAAATGCTACAGCTTGCAGTTCTTGGATTGTAATTCATTTAAAGCCAGGCACATTAGCTGTACCACTCTAACATCAGATACAAATCTCTTTTCTCCTTTTGCCCATTTGCTATCTGAAAAGAATTGGGATTCAATACTTAAAGCTGTCCAGAGTAGATCTTCAGCTGGTGTGCAGTGGCATAACTGTGCTCAACAGCTGTTCCTGGTCTTTGAAGGCAATGGAGCTATGCTGATTTACATCTGCTGAAATCTGATCTATCGCTATATTTCCTTGGCTTTTCCTTTGGTGGCTTGTTTTTGTTTTCCTTGTGCTTGACAAAATAAATGGCATAATTTCTAGCCCTTATAAGGTGTCTTTCATCATTACTTCTCAAAGTGCTGCACAGATAAGGGCTGGCAGAGCTAGCCCCATGCAGTTTTTATGGGGAATATCTGAGGCTTACAAAGTGAATTGTCCAGCGTATGGGACTGGGAAGTGCCAGAGCTTCAGACATCTCCAGCCAGGATGCCTGCCACCAGATTTTCCCCTCAGCCACTGTCATGGGGACATACAAACTCACACCAGAAGTTTGCTCACTTGCATGCCAAAAACCAGCAACCCAAGGTTGCTAGTGGCCAAACACAAAGTTCAGGTGCTAGCTTCTGCCCAGAGGGTTAGAGCCCAACACGTCCATCCTGATTTCTACCTCCTGCTCTTCCTTCCGCCAACCTTTCTGTCCATGAACTATCACAGCATGGCCAGACTAGCTTGAGATGACGAGACAAGCCCTGCTCACAAGGGTGTCTCAGCATCCCTGTAGCACCTCAGCAGAGCAGCATGGGAAACCACACCACTACAGGTAACTGTCCAACACTATTCACATGCTCATGTCCAGCAAGAGCTGGGGTCAGTCTGACCGAGGGTAAAAGCAAAGGTGCTGGTTTTAATTCTGCCCACTCAGATCATGCCAGACAGGCAGCAACCCAGCAATGTTGGCATCTATCTCAGCTTGAAAACCACTCCTTCACTTTGGTTTTTCTCTGAGGAACAAAGTCAGATCTTCCCTGTTGAAATTGGGGGTTAACAGTAGGCATTGAATGGAAATCGGATTAAAACCAAATAGGGGCAAACTCTCCCACTCCTACAGAGCCATTGAAAGACGGAATTAGCTGCCACTTACTAGTATAAATTGCCAGCTTGCCTCTTTCCCCTGTGGCAGGAAGATACTGGATGGGGGAGAACATGGGACATTGATGGCTCATGGATGGACATCTCCATCATCAGATGATTGATCTGAGTCTCTGTGTCCAGCCTCCCACTGCCACAGGATTTTGTGTCATCATCATTATCAACAACAACAGTATTAACTACAGGATAGAAAGTGAGGAAGCACTAGCGATGTAATCATTAATGAAATGACTAGATCTGCCATATACTTCTTAGACCATTCACCATCTCCTAGTGGTAGCTAATCACATCCCGTATGGTATTAAATATGGTGCATAAAATCCAGCTAGATGTGATACACAAAGCTTCCTTTGTCTAGGAAGTCAGGTTAGGCAGGCAAGTCCTTAAGACTTTGTTCAAGTCTTGGTAAATATGTTACATTTTTTTCTAGGTTTTCACACATCTACAAGACTTTTCTTATCCCTCCTCCCCAAGTGCGCACACTCCTTAAAACATGTTTTAAATGTTTTTATACTTCTGAGGTCAGACTAAAAAGCCCGCTGGTGCTGTGGCCAATTTCTTCAGTTTTTGAACTGTTGGTATGATGTTCACTATTTGCCAGTGCTATGTTAATGCATCTTATCTTGCTATTGCTGTGGGCAGGGAGCACTGCACACGTTCAGTTATCACAGGTCAGATGATGAGTGGGAACTCATTAAACCACAGTAATTAATTGCTGGCAACCATCTGGCCACCCCTGAGCAGCAGTGAACAGTGTAAGCTGCAGAACTAATGGTGCCTCCTTGCCAGTATTTCTCTCTCCCATGTGGATCCTCTGATAGCTAATAAAAGCTGAGACTTTATCTCAAAGCAGACACAAAGACAGTCTCTCTCTATGCCTCTCCTCTATCTGAGCACCTGCTTGCATGTAATCTTTAGGAGCTGGGTATCTTTGACACTACTAACATTCAATCAAACATTGATGGTACTGGTTAATGCTTTACAAGTTATGAGGAAGCAACAGATAGAAAATGCTGTGATAGCATCACCCTCATTTCCTCATGCAGTTAGTCAGAAAAAAAAAAAAAGTGATTTAAATCTATTCAGCAACCTTTATTTGGAGGTAGATGGCAGTTTTGTTATATTGACAGCTGCTTTAAAACTTGGGACTGGAAGAGTTGCTTTAAGGTTTTATTATATAAAGCCTCCCAACTCTGCACCATGTTCATGTGTTAAGTAAAAGAAAGTTGTGCCTGACTCAAAGTTATTAAATGTAATTGAGATCACACTGGGACAAAATGTTATTTTCCTAAATGCTCATATTGCAAAAGATATTAATTTTGTTTGCCTGCAAGATTGATGCTGGCTCTGCTGAAACAGGGTAGATGCTACAATTAGATATATTTAATTCCTCCTCAGCAGCACTCTATAATATGATTTCCTCTCCTTCCCTCTTCTTTCTAGTTCAGCTATGATGGGCTGTGGTCTGCCCAGCTCCCGGCACAGCATGGAAACTCGCACTCAATTTCAAGCACTCAGTGCCTTGGGAAGCATTAACACTGTGAGACCTGGGGAACAGAAAGCTGAGGAGCAAGTACTTCTTTACAGCATACGCATTACACATGATTTCTCAGCAGCCATGGAAGGAAAAGGACAGATTTTAGACATCTTTTGGAAACCAAATGGGGCTTCTGAGAAAAGTCACTTACCTTTTCTTCTGGGATCGGGGGGGTGCAGAGACTAACGAGGACAATAACAATGGCAGTGAGGACACAGAGGATGAGTGCAAAGTAGAGGTAGTGCAAATCCTTTAGCACAGCTGGTCTTCTATCCTCCTCACCACAAGATGGTGTGCTATAAATGAACTCGATGACCATCCGAACAAGACCAACAGCCAGCCCAACCATGAGGCCCCAGAAAGCACCCTGAGAAAAGGCAAGCATAAAGAAAAGGTCACTGCATGTTACCCTTGGTGGAAGTTTTTCTTCCTTTACTTTTTTTTTTTAATTCAGCTCTTTCATAGACCTGATGGAAGCCCACAGTGACATGCATCAAAGGAGGATGTTTTCAGTTTAAAATCCTCATTTTATCTTTCTGTTCTTGAACTTGGAATAGATAGAGCACATACAATGCAAGAGTCTCCTCCAAGCAACATGCCTCCAACTAGATTTCGAGATATCATCCCTAAAATGATAGAACAGCTTTGGCTTCTGTGATTTCAAATGAGACTGCCAAGAAATACCACTTCAGTGGCTTCTTGGAAGCAAACACATACACTAGAGACTGGGCTAAGATCCGCCAATGCATGCCAGGAAAATGCTTTCTAATCATCACACTTTAGCTGGACTGGCTTTGAGTCTAAGGAATCTCCAAAGCTAGGTATCGAGGGGAGATTTATTTATTTATTTTATTGAATTAAATATGTGCATCAATTGGTATTTCACATTCGACTTACTGGCTCATTAATCCTCTTGCAGAAGATTGCCAGGATGAAGAGAGCTGTGATTGGTGGAGCCAGATAGCTGGTTATAGATTGAATGTAATCAAAGAGCTTGCCACTGTTGGCTGATTGAACGATGGGGATCCAGAGAATACTGATGACTACCAGGATGAGGATAAAGACTCTGGAAGATGAGGATAAAATTGTATTAGCTCTGTAGTTGGAGGAGTCCACCGGAAAATGAAGTTTTGCAGCAAAACACACAATTGCTTCCAGAATTTCCTGAGAATAAATCCAGAAATCACTCTCAAGAAGAACATGTACACAGGGAAAGGGAAAATCCTTCTCCTCTAGGAAGTCAATTCAATCAAATCCCAGAGTTGATTTCACAGATTTCAGAGTGAGCTGCACTGGGACTTGCCAGTCAACATGCATGAGATCCACAAGGTCCTGGTGGCTCCCACCGCGAGCTCGGTCAGTGCAAGCCCCTCAAACTCATGTGTGCTAGAGAGTGACATGTTCCTCAAAGGACTTCCTCTTGGATGCAACAGAGAGAGATGGAAATTTATGATCATTATTGATCTTTCTGTCACCTCTCCAAGCAGATAACACGCTCAGTCTAGTGCCTTTGCCAAATTCCAACTAATTTTCTGTCTATTAAAATTGCTCCTGGGGTCTCAGAAACAATCCTCCTTCATCTTTGCATTGCATGTTACAGAGGTTTCTCCATATTGCTGAACAAGAGGTATTTTCCCTCTCACTGCTCTACAGTGGTGGAGTAAGATATTGCCTGCATCCTTCACCTATCCCACAATGAAATTTTGAAACTTAATGCTTGTGCCTGGAGAGGGAAACACAGCACAAACATGCAGAATGCAGCTTAAATTCTGGTATCAAGAGGAGAACTTTATGTGCCCCTGATATAATGCAGTGCTAAAGCTTGCTCGTAAAGGGCACTATAACTTATCACAGAGATAGAAAGCTGGAAGGCAAGCTCATCAAGGCTGCTCTTGTCCCTGTAAAGGAGCAACTGCAATGTGTTGCTTCTGTCCGATGCACAAATAACACATTTTTAAAGACCTCCAGTGATGGTGACTCCAGAGCATCTTTGGCTTTTCTAAAATATAGATAAGGCAGTATTTATGATAAGTTTAGAGAAGAGAGAGGCAATGATCTACCTAGCACAGTGGAAAGCTCAGTGTTTCCCTTTGACCAGGTCTATCTGAGATGATGCTGGACAATGTAATGCTCTTTCCCATGCTGTGTTCCTGTTCTATGCTTTTGGCACCAGGTTTTTCTTAGTGAGTCCAGACTGAAGAATGTACATGCTGCAGTCAAAACAAATGAGCAATGAGACGCAAAGAAATGTAAGGACCTGCCCACAATCATCAGTTCCTGCTCTGAAGCCTTTTTGCGGATCCGCTGCCAGATGTCTATAACGAAGAGAGTGCTGCTGCTGTTGAAAATGGAGGTGAGGGAACTCATCAGGGCTGCCATCATCACGGCAATCATCAAACCCCGGAGCCCTGGTGGAGCAAAACAGGGAAGGAAAATCAAGACTAGACCTTCGGCCTCCCAGCACTGTTTTATCATCCCAATGGCTGGTAACTGCAGGAAGATTTCCTCATCCGTAGGATGGATAAGGGCAATCTGATTCTGCATAGAGCTTGGCTCAAGCCCACTTCCATAAGTAGGTGTAAAGGTTTCTCACCATCAGGCATGAGCTCTATCACAAGTTTGGGGTAGGCAATGTTGGAACAACCCACCGAAGCTCCACAGACCCTTCTACAGATGTTTGGCTCCACACAGCCCACTTCGTCTGTAGGAGACAGAAAAATAACAAGAAGTCATGTAAACCCTGCTGAGGCATAGGATGTATAACTCAAGGGAACAAATCTCGATGTGCTATGTAGGTTCATAAAAATTCAGAGGTGAAGCTGGAATGCAGCTAAAGCAAGTGGAGCTGAGGAGCACCTTGTTGTAAAATAAAGATGAAACTTCGAGATGACATTTTGCAATTCTGTCCAGGGTACAGATATGAGTCTCCTGGATGTTACATAATTGTAATCCTTGATGATTTGTTGTTTGTGGGAACCATACAGTTTCCATGAGCCTGTCAGCTGGGTTACCAAGGATGTTGCAGGCTGACTTACGCCTACTTGATGAAGTCTGGGAGAGAGACACTTTCCTCAAGGAGTGGTCCTCCTAACCAGTTCCAAGAAATGAGTTCCTTGGGAGACAACATGAGGGGAATGCTTGTTCTTCCACAAAGGACTGCTGTTTCACGTAGTCCATCAGGAATTGCATGAGTCTGTGTGACAGATGATTGCCAAGACTCTCTCCAAATGCATAATGGAAGTAATCTATAGGACATGAAGGACAACCTCTGTGCTTCATGTATTTCATCTCATTGACTTCCTCCAGATAGACAGGTGCATGCAATGTCTGCAGCATGGAGCTCTATGTCCCCAGGGGCACAATCCGCCCCATAAGGATAACTTCTGCTACTGTGGGAGCACTGGAGGTGGAGGAAGGGCATGGGAACATCTGTGCACAAGAGGAATACATGTGTAAGTACGCCTCAAGACAGCGGAGTTTCTGAGGCGTAAAAGTGCTGGAGGACTTGTGTGGGATTAGTGCTCATAGCAGGTGTAAACCCCTATGGTGAGGGCATGGGAAGGCTTACCTGGGTAAAGAGCTCTGCTGATCATTCCTGGCATGACAATGAAAAACATAGGGAAGATTTTCAAATATCCTCCCAGCACTGATCCACCTTTGGCATGGGAGAGGTTCTTGGCAGAGAGAGACCTCTGGACTATCACCTGCAATTGGTCAGAAAGGGAGTGGGGAGTAAACACTGCAGAGAAAGCAGGATCCATCCTCTCTCTCTCTCATCCTCACGGATGACTTTCAAGCAACAGGATCCCAGGGTGTTTTCCATGCCAATGGCAACTTTCCCATCTCAGTTGACTGCAGCCTGCTGCCATGGCTCAGAGCTCAGTGCACAGGCTATGGGAGAGACCAGCATGGAAATTTCCTTTACAGGAGTTATTTCACCCTTGACTAAAATGAAGCCACCTTGAGGACTGGAGACAGCAGTTGTACGGCAGCAAGAGACAAGGAATGAAGCAGACTACGGTGTTTTGGTGAAAGTTCAGTCGTGGGTTTTGGTGATTGTCCCACAAAAGCACCATTTCTTAAGAAACAAATACAGTTTTCCTTGTTTGTAGCCTGGACAGGGATAAGAAACCTGAGACCTGCTGGAATATGAGCAGCTTGTCTGGAGGTCTACACAAGGTCACTGCAAGACAAGCTCCAGCTCCAGCAAGGATATTTTTGTATCCTTGTCGCACTAACTGCATGAAGACCCCTGATACTCACCCGCCCACAGTGGGATACAGGCAGATGAAAATAACCTGCTCTCCCCTACCCCCTCAAAGAAGTGCACAAAACTTAGCAGCTTGCTGAGAAGGTGGAAGGAGTGAACTGTTCTGATCTAGTCCAGTAACAGAGGCAGTAACTTCTGCACAGCAAGACACAGTCATGTTTCAGCTCACAGATCTACGAAGTGAGTAGTGGACTGGAAATAACACTGCAGTGGTTTGCCTGGAGAAAGAAAGACTTCCTTTACCTGATCAGTGCACCAGCACCAAAGAGCCAGCACGGAGAGGCCAAATATAAGGCCAGGCCAAGGAATGTCACCTGTGACTGGATCCCTGAACAAATGAAAAGCATCCGCACGGGGGAGGTGACAGGTCGTGTTTGGGACTATGGCACTTGGTATTGCTGTGCTGTATTTCTCCTTAAGTCCTTCATACCAGCCAACTTTTTCAAACCCTGAAAAGAAAACACTGATGATTTAATGTTACTTCCTTATCTTAGTCTAATGATTGTTTTTCTTTTCACCTGTCTTCCTTTCATCTCCTTTCTTTTCATTCCACAAAAACTTTCCAGTTCTGGCAGTCAAAGTGTGCACGGGAGTAAGCTGGACTTTGCCCAGAGTCCTTGTGGTTTTGACAGTGCATCCTGGAAGAGCATCAATGTAGGAAAACCTCTGTCACCTGGATCCCCACAATGTCCTCAGCATCTAGTCTTTGCCCATACACCCTCCAGGAACTGGAGCAGGAAGGTATGAAATGAAACAGGATATATTTGTATTTCTGTTTGCCAAGAAGGCTTAAAGCAAAGACTAATGATGGTCAGTTCCTTGTTTTTTTTTTTTTATAATTCTCTGTTACGCCCAGGTGAATCCACAGTAACTCCCAAAGTCAACAAGTCAGCAGAGTTACTCTGAATTTACATGAGCACAGTGAGAGCTGAATTTGTCTCTGCGGATGCAGTTTTGCAAGCTTGTTGGCAATTCCAGGTAAAGCCAAACTGGCGAGATGAAGTTATCCAGAACCTCACCTCCATACATTTAGTGCAAAGGACGAAGCAAGTCTGGCTTATTGGCGGATGAGAGTTGTGCCAGCACCACTTCTATGAGTGATTAAAACTAATTTCTGCACCATATCTGAAAGGGTGAGGTACCCTGATGAGGCCTAATGACCTTGGGATCATTAAACTAGTGTATGATGCCACTGCAGGTTCCCCTTACCTATGAACATGAGGACCAAAGCTCCCAGTACCATGATCAGGGTCTGCAGTGCATCTGTGTATATCACAGCTGTTAAACCACCTGTTAGGAAAACCAGAGACAACAGACAGAATGTGTCCCCACATGCACAGAAACAGGTATTTCACCTGGGAAAAGGCTTTCCTTGGCCCCAGCCCTGTGATTTCAGAGTAGATCCACTGGGAGAAGCTGGCACTGAGCTGGACCCCAGGACCCTGTAGCTGCCACGAGCCCTCCCGGGAGGAACTTCCTAAGGGGGTTGCCCATAGTTTATTGTACTATTTACCAGCTATTTACCAGCTATAGTGTAGATGGCGGTCACTGCTAGCAAGACCACAGTGGACAAGTAGAGGTTCCAGCCCAAGGAGATTTGGATGAACAATGCTCCAGAAAAAATATCTGTCTGGAATAGAATAAAATAATAAAACAAGGAAGTCTGATGTTAGTAGTGCTTTGTGCAAGTGAAATCTAACAAAGCCCTCTGCAGCTGAAAGCACTGACAAGGGAAGACATCACAGAGGTGAAGTGAAAGAGGAGGAGAGAGTGTGGGGCTGGCAGCAGTGAACCTTCTTGTTCTCAGTGTAAGAAAAATAACTCCTCCAGGTCCGAGCTCTCAGTCTGGGAGCTGGAGCAACAGAATGAAAATCAAGGTCCTGCCCCAACGAACCACAAAGCCATAAAAATGAGCCCTTTCAGGCAGCCTTCATGGCGTGTGATCCTCACTGGCACAGAGAGATAGTGGTGGAAACTACCACACCTTTTACTGACTGTGAAGCCATCCACGGTGAGCAGGATCCCGTGCCCTGGGGACACTGAGCATGTGCCCATGTATCCACAGAAGGAAAGGAGGAAAAATAGCACAGACCAGGTTCTACCTATCACCACATCCTGATGTTCTAGTGGCCAGGAGACACTCTCAGCTTGAAAGATCTCTAAAGCATCACCAATATCTTGTGCCATGGTTTATTTGACTGAAAAGGTCAGCAGCCTGCTTTTCTACATACGCAGCTCAGCATTAAAATGACTCAAGTAAAACAGGTTATACCTGCTGAGGACCTCCCTAGAAATATAGAAACCTACATCACCTTTGTTTTGTTTGGACCTACTGCTAGAGAGAGCGAAACCAGAAACTGGGTGAAACCCAGAATTATACAGATAACATCGTTCAGATTCAGAAGATGACACGGGAGATGTGCATGTGTTGGGAAATCAATCTGAAGAACACCTGTAAACCTGGTATGGGGTGAGATGGAGACAAAGACATTTGCAAAGCAAGACAGAAGGGATGGGACAAGATTTCTATTTGCTGTGCCCCAAATAAGCACCTTAAAAGCAAGCATCCAGTGCAGCTCCTGATCTCTGCAACCCCGAGACAGGACGACCACTGTCAGGACACTACAGGAGCCACCGTGTCTTCTGGTCTTTGACAACCCAGCAGGAAATGCAAAGAGCTCTGTAGCTATACAGGATCAATCCTTTGACAACACAGTTTATTGAGATCTCTGCTCTTCTTTGCAAGCAGGGAGGACTCTGCAATGACCTAGTTGCTAACTTACATTTGGGCAAAAAGCATAGGAAGAAAAATCCTTCTTGTAACCAACTGCCTGCTGTCCAGCCAGCCGCTAAATGAGCTCTCTACAAACAAAGGCACTGCTTAATAGAAAGCACCTGTCATGCCCATAAACTCCACCAGCCACATCCGTCAGCCACGCGTGAATTAGCTGCACAGAGGAGAATGAGATGAAACCACTGAGATGAAACAACAGTGACTGGGGCCAGGGTCCTGCTCTGAAAGGCATTGGCAAATACTACTCTGTTGAAGGTTATTTTGAAAGATTGGTCTTTTTTCACCTCATGCATCGCCTGTAGCTGTGCACATCATTGCGCTACTGCAGGAGAGACCTTCCATTTGCCCAATACTGCTCCAAATGTCTCTTTCCAGGACCTCATCCTGGGCAATGCTCCAATCACTCACAGCAAAGCTCCTGCGGGCAGTGGCGGCAGCAATGGGTGACGTGACCAGCAGCTGGCCGTTAGGGGAGGAAATCTATCCAATACTCCCAGCCTCGAGCTCCTTTTAATGCACCTCCTAGAACCTGGGATACAATAAGCCTGGGAGAAGGACCCTGAAGCTGGCTGCAAAAGGCATGTGGGTGCCTCATCTCCATTCAACAACTTCTAAGGCAATTTGACATCTAAATACTTTAAATAGGGTCTAGTCAAAACTGACTTGTCCTGGCCAAGGAGCAATCAGCTAGAGGCAAGGAACTGATAACTTCAGTCCCTGTAATGGACTTTGAAATACAGTCCTCTCCCTCCAAGGGCACAGGCAGTTCTTATCAAATCTCTGAGCATATGTTCTACCTCCTTATTAACGGCATTTAAATGAAATGAAATACCCAACAGCTTACATTGCATTTTAACTACCAAGAGGGTACAATTCTGCAAGCAATCCAGAAAGGATACCAAGTTTTGTCTTAAGCTAGAACCTACCCCTTTTGCCATACCCTTCTTATACAGCATAAGAAACTGAGAGAGAGACGAATAACATTCCTAATGCTGAAAACTCAACAAGAACAACAGCATAATAATCACTAGGACTATGCAGATTTATTATTCATTTAAGAGAATTTCATAGCTACAAGATGCAGCCAGCCAGATCCTCAGATGGGCTAATGCTGCAGTTCCTCTGTCTATATTGGTAAAGGTTTGATTTGGTGGAAGGGAAAAAGCATGCAGACAAGTTGTGGTACTTATCCTGTTTAGTAATTAGCTGCTATATCCCTATAAAGTTCTCACTGTGCATTGCTGTTTAGTGAGTACTCTCTCTCTCTCAAGGTAGGTCTCCGTGATCAGTACAGAGGCAGGTATTTACTTGAGCAAACCAGCACACGACACGCTGACACCCTTTCTGGTAGCTGAGCTGGTCCTTTCAAGGACATCTGAGTAATCTCTGCATTTTGCCAGGATGTTCTACCCCTGCCCTAGCCACAAGGGTTGTGTTCAATTGGATACATACGGATATCTTGGTGAATATATAGAGAATCAGGGACAGTACAGACATGTAGATTTGTATCCTCTGCCCTCCAAATCTCTTCTGCAGGTACTCGGGCATGGTGACCACTCCAGCTGCGATGTAAACAGGCACAAAGATCCAGCCGAGAGCCAGAAGCGCCCAGGTAGCCTGGTAAGGAGACAGAGAAAATAAAGGCACATGATTCGACACATGGGAACACCCTTCTCATCTTCTCTTTCAGTGGACAACTTAAGAAAGAAGTGTGCGGTGCCATGCAAAGTATTTGGGAAGCACTCCGAGTTTTTGTTCCTGCTCAGAAGATGAGATGATAAATAGAGGAATTATCACAATATATCTAAAAGCTTTTGAAGTTTTCCTCTTATGCCCCATGTTTCTTTGTCACAGGTGGTGTATCTATTCCATCTCTGGATCTTTTGGGCAAGATGGTGTATTCTGTTGCTCTGGGTCTCTAAAGGTGATGTATTTGGTGGCCTTTGAAATCACTGAGGCTGTGGCAGTGAATAGTTAAATGATTCAGAGAAGGATGGGAGCATCTGTTTGTTGCTTGATTAGCAAGTGATGAGGCTGAGGCAGCAGACTCCCTGCGGAGCATAAAAATAAGCAACAGCAAGACTGCCGGGACATTCTCCTTTCAGGCTGAAGCAGATCTGCTTCTGTTGCTGGTAGATAAAGGGACAGTTCAGTTGCTTTACCACAGGTGAAGAGTCTTCTGAATGTTGTAAAGGCATCTCCCATCATGTATTTCATCTCTGAAACCCAGCAAAAACCCAGACAGGAGATCTTGAACATAAATAAAAGCCACTGGACTATCAGACCTCACTTCCTGGATGTTCTGGACATTACCTTTCTTCCAAGTACCTTCCATTAGTCCACATTTTACCTTGATTGGTTATTTAAGTTATCAGAAATGAAACTGAGCCCTGGGGACAGAGATTGAGTGTGATTGAAGAGAACAGCTGTGGTTCCTGCAGTGGCAGAGATTGGCTTAGGTAAAAGATGCCCATATGATCCCTGCAGCTGAGTGATGTCCCATGCCGAAGGGGAAGAATAATGGCATATCCTAAGGTCCCTTTCCAATCTGAAAGAAATGAATCTAATCTCATGAAGTTAGATTTGCCCTGACATACAATCTTGTCTTCATGTGCTTCTAAAATTACTTGAATAGATTTACTTAAAATACAGCAATATGTCTTACACACACCAGCCTGAGAGCAGGCTCAGGTTTCTTCACAAAGGACTTAAAGGTGATCTTACGGGTTTAGATCAAAATAGCTGCAGTGAATAGATATCCCAGGAAAGAGCCTTTGGTGGGCCGGGCCCTGCCTGTGCTTGGCATGTATCCGGCACTATTAGCAGGCTCTGTTGATACAGACAAGAGATTTAGAGTTAGGTGAGTGACGTTTATTGTGAGGCTGGCACTAATCTCACTCCTCATCACTGCAGCTGAGAAATTTCATTAGCATCACACACAAAGGGCCTGGTTTTCACGCTCCGTGTGATGTCAGTGGCAATTTTCCAGGGCATTTCAATAGGGCAGAATGAGACCTGCCTTCACATCCAGATGTTCACCCCAGAGACATCACGTTTTGGCAGCTGACAGGTGAATGCAGTGTTGCCGATTCTCATGGTTTTTCACTGAATTTAGAAGCACATGCTGTTTTTTTTCAAAGTCTCTGTTCCCAGAATCCTGTGATTATCCAAGTACATTTTAAGCATCCATTATCTTTTATTTTAATCTTGATGAGTGGTGACTAAAGTTTGAAAATATAGCCATGTGCTTCCAGGAAGGTCAAAGAGCATTTAAGTGGATTCTACTTGAACTAAAAATAAAAATCTCATGTTTCTAAGGCTGTCTCAATTTCTGGGGGCTTCTCTCCTGAGTTTTGAGAACCTGGAATTGCTGATACTGTTAGCATCTGATTTTGGAGACAAACCTGCAGTCCCTTTGTAAACAGTGATGTTTTAGCTGACAACATAACAGACTCTTACGTTCCACTCAAAGCCCCCAACGGCAAGGCCCCCAGCTGCTCCAGTGCCCGCCAGGCCAACGAGTAAGCCGCTGCCCACGTTGCTGGACATCAGAGATGCTCCAATCTGAAACACATGGCACAGGCACATAACCTACAAAGTCACTATGAGGAACTTCTGTATTAGACCAAGCGCTTCCCCTAGGCACTCCCTTTCCCCAGGATGTCATCTCCTTGTAGGTAGGTAGCTGGGTGTTAATGGCGAGTTGGGTTTTCCTCCCCCAGAATCAGGGTTCACTTTGGCAACAGGTCTCCTGAGATAAACATCTGCTCTGGGGCAAATGGGTGGGTGAGGGAAGTCTGGTGGCAGCCACAGATACCCCAGTGTCTATGAAATGTGATGGATTTCTCAATTCCCTTGGTACACAGCCAGCAATGTGCAACTTTGCTGACCCTTTGGGCTCTACCTCTCCACATCCTGCAGACATTCCAGGCTCTTGTAAGTCTTGTGCTGCACATGCATGTGGTGGTTTACATGGCCATGGCGACATGAGCACCCTCTGGAAGCTCCTCCTAAGAGAGGGTATCCCTGAACTGTAGCAGGGACAATGCTGGAAACGTGCAGCCCTTTGTCGTTACTGCGTACACGTAGGTTCAAAGATATTCAGCTCTGCAGTAGGCTGTAAAATGCTAACTCTTCAGCTTAACTTTAATGCTGTCCCTACCATGGCTCATTGACACCCTAATTGGAAGAATGCAGGCTCCGAGGCAATTTAAACAGGGCAAAGACTATATGACTTAATTACTACTTTTGTTTGGCACAAAGCCTCACCTCCCTTCTGTACGCCAATGCCAAATCCCTCTCAGGGTCAAATAAGAAGTTACCCAAAGGAAAAGTCAAACTCTTTTCTCTCCAGAGAAAGTTTGCTTTTAGCTACATCTCCCATGAGGAGCTTTTCTCTTAGTACTGCTAAACTTGAAACAAGGAATGATGGAATTTGATCTGCTTCTCACCTTTGAGCAAGGTAAAACATTAATATGGCATGTACACCCACACTAATCCTGCCAACAGCTCTGCCGTCTTGTCTGTCTAAGAAAACTGCTGATTAGAGAGCTGGCTGCTGCAACATGAGTTTGCAGCTCAGGTAGGGACTGGTGTTATCAAGAAATGTAAACTGTTTTCCTGATAACTACATCAGGCACAAAAATACAGATGTTATATTGCACAGGATCAGCTATGCAACATCAGGGTTTATTTGAGGCTAACACACAGAAGAAATCTGTCACCCCTGTAAAAAAAAAATTAAAAAGTACATGTAAGCCAGTGCCTTCACTCAAGGTGAAGTCCATGAGGAGCTGAGTCTGCAAGAAGTGCTGCAGAGTTGGCGTCAACTCTCTAACTGGACAAACAAAATTAAAAAGAGAACAGTACAAGAGGTTGCTATGGACCTAGGACTGTAAATCAGAAGAGTCAAGAGCCAACCTGTACCCAGCAGACGCTGTGGACACCTGTGGTTGGAGTCAAAAGAAATAAGGAAAAAAAAAGACAAAGAATGTTGTTGGGGGAAAAATATTCCATGCTAGTATCTTTTAGTTATTCCCTTGCTAGTAAGATAAAAGCATCAAGCTAAGTTTTTTCATTAAACGTCACGTGGCTGAGCAAAAGTATAAGGAATGTTTAAAAAGTAACATATTTTAGAGACACATATGTGTCTCTGATGGAAGAGAAAATTTAGCCTTGTGAACTTATGGGCAACGAACATGCAAAGGAAAAAAAAAAGAAAAAGAAAAAAAACTGTTTTGGTTGAGAAGTGCATTCTGTTACTCACAACTCACTAGAGAGATGTATGGTGCTGGAGTTTGGCATTGGTTGAGGAGGATATTTATTCCTGTGGCATTTTTATTCCTTTCAAACTTTAAATTATCTTTATATGTACCTTACACTCCCAAGAAAAGATGCCTTCAATAGATTTTTTTTCCTTCGTAGTGAAGATTTATACTTTGGTGGTTTGAAGTTTATATCCTCTACATCGTTAGTCAATAATCTCGACTTTACTCTAAATAGTGAGGGCTCAGAAAGTCTTGGGCTTTGGGATTATTTTTCCTTCAGTCTCTAAATGCTTTTTTACTGGATAGCACATTCCTAGATTACCTAATGATCTCTTGGCTTTGGGAACAATGGTATCTCTGGTGAGTTGGGGCCAAAGAGTTTCAAACCCAGCTAGGCAGTCAGAGCTCCTTCACATCCACCAGCATGGACATTTTTATTGTTTACTTTAGTAAAGAAATTGGAAGCTGAGAAAAAACTGAAGATGTTGAATTATCCTTTTGGCCTGGTAGCTCCATGCTGCAGCCCACTGGCAAGGTCACCTAGGATGATTTCTTGTGGATCCTCTCCATCTCAAGGCTACAGTCCAAAACTGTCTGGACAGGGTCCACTCGCTGCCCTCCTTAGATCTAGAATTACTTTCAAACCACAAGAAACAAAGGCATGCATTTCACTTACAGGCCACCAGGTCATGGATCGTCCAGCAAGGAAATAACCTCCAATGGTTCCCCGGCTTGCTTGTATCGATGACTGGAAACATAGGAAAAAGGAAAGGGTTTTCCTCCATTCACCCACCCTCAGGTCAGACCCAATGCTCATCCCAGCAGCCTTGAAACATCCTGTCAGCAGCCTCTTGCACCACCCTCGTCCTGCTCCCCTGACTGCCACTGCACTCAGCTGGCTTACCCAACTCAGAGCAGCACAGAAAGTAGTTTGTAGACGGCTCTGCTGCAGGCTGAAGCAGGGTCCCATGTGGAAGGGATCTAATTTTGAGAAAATTAGAGATTTGTCTGCTCTCAGCCATGTGAAGGTCTGTGTTTGCAACTCCAAGAAAGGCTGCCCACCTTCTGATGAGGATATATATTACGTGGAAGTACTTCCCTCCTCACTGTCCAGCACCCCTAGCAAATACCTTCAGAGCACAATGAGGGAAACCATGGCGCAAGGGTGAGAAGCAGGAGACAAGCCTGTATCCCATGGGATGCTGTCAAGGAGTGCATTTGGGCATGACATGTGGCTGCACACCAGGATGACTAGCAAGGCCCTGCTGCAGCTCCTGCTGCCTTGCTTCCTCCCACTGCTGCGGATTCAGGGTTTCCAGCAGCCCTTTACTTGTGTGGTCACATCACACAGCCACACTTAGGAGCTGCATGGGAACTGCAGGGATTTTGAGAGCCATAGGATATCCATGGGCTACAAAGCCCCTCTGGTGTGGCTGTGCTTGCTGTTTGGCATCATAATAAAATGGTTTGCTGCAAAATGCCTATGTGCATAGCAGTTTCCAGACTAGTTAGCAGCACTGCCACCAAGCTGGGAGAAGCCTGGAGGTTTGGTCTCAGCATCAGCTCCAAAAGTTGCTTACTGTGTCTGTTAAGTACACCAGGCTTTACTGATTGCTTCTGCCTCTCTTCATGCAGGTTTCTGGTAGCCTAGGTTTGGAAAGAAGCCGCTCATACCTATTTAATGACTTCTCCTTAAACGTACCCATTATGAATGAGAAAAACACTTTAGCCAAACAGAACACTGTAGATCTCTATAGAAGAGACCTTCACAAAGCAACATGAACAAATAATTGATAACTTTTCCAAAGCTTTTGAAGTCCCATCTCAGTCTTCACATCCCCAGCCCCAGCTTTCCTCTTGCCCTGGTCCCCTGCCTGCCCACACCTCGCTGTAAGACTACTTTGCAGCACAGGAGGTATGTATCATCCTCAGAATAACCTCCAGGGGGGTGACACCATAGCTGTCCCCATGCCGGAATAGGGGGTCACAAGTGTCACCTCCCAGACCTGCTCAGTAGTGCCTGGGATAACAGTGTGTGCAGAGGATGCCTTTTCCAGGCAGACACCTTTGTACCCAGAGGGGTCCGGGGAGGATCAAACGCTCACAGACCTAAACCCAGTCACCTCAGGGACTCACCCATATCCCAACAGCGAGGACAAAGACGAAGTAAAAAACCACAACGATGATGTCTGCCACCCCAAAGACCGCTTTCGTCTCCCCCGGCAGCACAGGCAGCTCCGTGGTGGCTGGGGTGGGCTGGCTCATGGCTGCAAGAGAACTGTCGATTTTCTGTTTCACACTGGACTTTGGCGCACGTTCGTCTTCATCACTTCCCTTGTAATAATTAACAAGGTGGAGAAGGTGTGAGTGGGGAGCTCCATGCTGCAGGGAGACCCGCAGACCCCACGGATGGTCAGCAGACAGGGAGCACACGTTAAGCTGTGTGTGTGTGTGTGTGTGTGTGTGTGTTTTCACTGTGCAGACAGCAACAGGGGCAAGCGCAGGAGAGGGGACAGCTGTGTTTTCTCGGCAGGCTCTGGTACGCACACACCAGCAGCACAGGAGTTAAGCTGCTTGCGTGACAAGCAGAGCCGCTGCCAGGTCCCCTGCGTGACTCTGGGAAAGCTGCAATGGCAGCAGGAGCAGCAGCTGTCTTGGGCTACGGGCAGGTAGGAGGGGGCCGTGCCCCACTGCAGTGACAAACTGAACCGCAAGGTCCTCCTCTTCCCGCTGGCCTGGCACAGCGGAGCCGCTCCCCAGCGGTGCGGGATGTCTCGCTCTTCACCTCCTAATGCTAGGGGCAGGCAGGACCTGTGCCTCCACCTCCCTCCGCTCTGGAACCTTGCTTAGAAGCACAGGGAGACCACGAAGGTCCCTGTGGGTGCTTGAGCTGATGGTCAAAACCTAGCTGCCAGAGACAGGCAGATGGACAGGGCCCTGCAGGACCTTTCCCTCGAGTCTGGCAGACTGTGGGGTGGGGAAGCCGCTCCTGCTCCCCCATCTTGTTTCTGCAATGCTCAGACGTGGCTGCAAAGGTCCCTCCTACCCGTCTGCAGCTACCTCACACCTGTCGATGGGGGACAGGAGTGCTGGGCTCTGAAGGCACCAGCCCGGTCTGGGGACAAGGTGGGCACCCTCCTGCACCAGCCCAGTCTCCTCGACGCCACCAGCACTCTGAATCAGGGCACAGGGTGTGGGTCATGCCGCCCTCTGCTCCCTTGGCAAGGCTGTGGGAGGGTCGCCCAAGGCTCCTACTGGGACCGCAAAGCTGCTGCAGATCTGGCCGCAGGGCACAAGCCTTCTCCTGGCAGTCCCCAGTCCTCAAAGCAGAACCATCTCCCACACCCCCACCATTTTCTCTGCCATCCATGGTTCCCTCCACCCCATGAAATATCAAGTGGGTCGTTTTAAACTTATGCGAGCTTCATTTGCTCTTGGTTGCAAAAGAGGCTTCAAAACCGCTCTCTCACTTTGTTTTATCCCCCTCCTCTCAGTGCTTTCTTGCAAATGCTGGCTACCTACTTGCTAATTAATTGCACTGCTAACGGAAGGCCCCTGTCCACCCCCGCTCTTGAGTCTGAAGCTCTTTGGGAGCGGTGCCTCCCCATAGTCTCATTATCCACAAGAGGCTTTTCAAGACTGAAATGTTTCAACAAGCTGAAGTGAGGTTACCAGAAATTAAATATCTGGAAGCCTAAATCCCCTGGTGCAAACAGGCAGCTCTCTGCATACAGAGCTGATTTACACTCACCCACACACTTCCCTCTTAACATCACGGCACCCGAAAGCAAAAAGACAGTCTCTTAATCTTGAAATACATCAAATTCCTGCCCAAGAATCACACAAAGCCAGTATCGCCAGTCTTTCCAAACCAGGAATCCTGCTCTCCATGGGGAACCCAACCCAAAGTCCTCACCCAACGCAACCCCTTTCACCCCACCATCCCAAGGTGCTGAACCAGCAATGATTAACACATGCAAGCACTTGAAAGCTTGCACCCTGAAAAATAAATACACCTAATGAGCCATTCGCAGCAACTTTAAGGTATCACAAGCCTGTTGAACCAATAAGCATGACGCTGACTTCTGCCTGAAGGGCCCTGTCATGTTATTTCACCGACTGCATCATCCCCAGCCACAGGGGCTGACCCCGTTGCTGGCGCAGTAGGGTAGGATTGCACTGGCTGCATCTCAAACGCGGACCATACCTCGAGCCCGTCTGTGGCTGTGCCTTTCTCCGCTGCTGGGTGGTCTCGTGGCCCTCCTGCACTTGGTAGTGGTCAGGCTGCTCATTTACTGCTCCTTGGGGCCGGCCAGGGGGTGTGCTCCTCCCACACACCCCCGGGACACAGCCGCCATCCCTGCTCGCAGCCACGGGGATGACGCGCGCCTGCGCTACGTGACGCTCGCCCTGGCTCCCGACCCCGCCGCAGGAACCCCAGGTGAGGAGCAGGGTGCGCGGTGCGAGGTGCACGGCTCCGGCAGCCCCGGCAGCAGGGCAGCGCTTATCTCCTGCTCACCACTCTTAAGTCAACATTGGTGGCCGTTCACCCCCGGGAGATGTGGCACTCCTTGCCCTGGGAACGGATGGGGCAGAGGGGGAATTCACATGCCCAGGAAACAATAGAAATTCAACACAGTGACAAACAAACAAGCAGCCATTGGAATGAAAGCTATTACAGCAGCAGAAGCCCGGCGGGTGCGAGCAGGCAGGTCTCTATTGATTCTGGGGGAGGCAAATTCGTTTTCTCCCACTTGTCTCCAGGGGACATGGCAATGCACCTCAAACGCTCTGGTTAACTGCAAAGCTGTCGTCCCCAGCAGGCAGAGCAGCTCAGAGCCTCTCGGTCACGTAGGCAAAGCCTCATTCTGCTTCCCAGAGCCAAGGGACAGGGTGGCTTATCTCATCCCTGTTGGTGGGAGCGGTGGTAGTGGCCGAGGAAGAGCTGGGCATGGAGGGAAGGGGTGGTATGGTGAGCGCGGGGGACAAGGCCCTGCTGGGGTGTCACCCGCAGCATGAACAGGTTCTGGTGGAGTGTAACGGGCACATGGGGCAGAGCAGAGATGAGGAATACAAGTCTCTATCCCCTCCCCACTCCCCTCCTGTGACATCTCCTCCACCTCCCCAAAAGCCTTTCCTTCTCCCTCCAGAACTCGCTCCCTGGTGACCGCCTGGCTTCATTCAGCCTCTTGCCTGGGAGTGTGGCTAGCAATCGGGGCACAGAAGACAGCCCCTGGAGCTCAGATGGTGGGGCTGGGACTACCTCCTGTGCCCCTTCTCCTAGGGCAGAGATGGTCCCATTACTGCTGAGCCCTGCAGTCACGGCCTCTGCCGGCACCACAGCCGCATTCAGCAGAGGAGCAGGACAGACCGCAGAGGAGCAGCAACCCCCTAAGCCCCGCTGTTTAAGCAGTATCTCAGAGCTGCCACCCACCTGCCGGAAGCCTCCTGGAGCACAGCAATGCGGCTCCATTAATGTGCTCTGCTCGCCTTGCAGCAAAAGTGACAGGACATTTAGTGTCCTCTTGTGGAGTCTGTCCCCGGCTCATGTCACAGCAGTTGAGAATGAGCCCTTCAGGGACTGGAAATTATAAGTGGTGTTTCAAAGAGTGCAGTTCCAAAAAAAAAAAAAAAAAAAGTGCTGAAGAGCAAGTGTTTCTGGGGCAAAGGATGTTCGGTTAAGTGACAGGCAATTATTTTCACAAATGTTAACGAATAAATGGACTTCCTCTTCATTATGAAGCTACTTCACAGTCGTCAGCAAATAGCTCCAATGACAATTAGTGAATTTCTAAATGGATTGAGAAATTGGCCTATATACAGATAACAATGCAATGAGGCAAGACAACAGCCAAGCCTCGCTTCTCACCTTACTTCCTGGGGGGATTTTTTCTGCAGGCTGGATGGGAGAGGCATTCAGCTGCCCAGCATTTTCTTCTCAGTCCTTTCTCAGAGGGAATGACTCTTGAATAAAATCCCGCAGTTTAATTTTGTTTTGATATAAACAGACTTTAAATTTATTTAATATTTAAAGGCAAGCAACTCAGCTCAGAGCCTGCTCCTGAGAAACAGCTGGGTGGGCAGCAGGCAGGGGCAGCGGGAAGAGGAGCAGACCCCTGGGAAGCTGCAGCGGTGCTACCACAGCTCTTTTCTTCCCTCTGCAGGCCACACTCCGATTTTCACTCCTGGACTGTCCCATAAGCCTGGAGCAAGTCCATCACTTCAACTCTCCTTGCATTATTATTTTATTTCTATCTTTTTTTTTCTTTTTTTTTTTTAACCCTGGGGTGCATCAGGGATAATTTTGATGAAGGCAGTGGTATAAATGCCATGCAGAAGAGCCAGGGAAGGTGCTGGTTTCACTGCCTTGTTAGGCTTCTTCATGTGCCCATCACACCAGGTGGGAGGCTCGCAGCTCCGCACATCGGAGATAACACCTGCCTGCTGCCGGGGTGGGGAGACCCCCACAGAGGATGTGTGTGCTCAGCCTCGGCCATGCCATGCCGGCACAGACCCAGGAGGGTTCACAGCGCATCCCTCTGCAGGGAGCCGTGAGCATGGACCTGTCCCAGCAAGCAGCACTCACCATCACTTACATGCTCCTCACACTGTCCTGAAGACCACCTGTAGCTCCTGCCTGAACACTGCAGACCCATGTCCCTATCATCTGTGTATAGATTAAGTATATCCTTGGCATGCAGGGCAGTTTCAAGCTGGCACACGAGCTGAGACGCTTTGGGCTACATGTGGTGCTACCAACTGTTTCAGGCTAGGTTGAAATGAACGTTACTGCGAGTGGAGTCTCATCCCATTTGGTTTTTACCCAGACCCAATCATCTGCCAGCCTGAAGAAGGGTTTATGTCTCCCTGTTCAGCTGAGTTGGGAATCTGGAAATCTTCCATGACTGCTGGGAAATCAAGCTGAGAAGCCACAGGTGGAGTTTGAAGTTGCAGTTGCCCAGAAAAATCATTCCAGGACCGAGTAGACTTAGGCTGGATAAAATATGTCATATTTACCAAGTGACTTTTCTGACTAACAGCCAGACTTTGAAAGATATTAGCAAGGGTAAAGCATTAAGTGACAGAACAAGGACACTTCAGATGAAGGATGTTGTTCTCCCTTTAATTTACTCCCCTGTACAGCCTTGCAAAGATCTCAGCAGAGTAAATGTCGTTATTGATGGATATGCTATCCTTGTTAAGATGGGACAATATACTTATTTACAGCTTTCATCATTGTCATGAAGGCACAAAGCAAACAGATATAACTAATGAAGATTTAGCTATTACGTAATGTCTTTGCCAACTCCATGAAGAAGTCTGGGTAAAAGCCCTGGGAATAAATCTTTTTTTCTAAGAGCATTTTTAATGAATTTAAGACATGAAGGGATCTGCGTGTAGTTTATATTAGGACTTTGGGTATTGCTTTTCTGGAAAGATGTTTCAGATTTGGAGTGCAAATGAAATGGTGGTCTGAGAAAAGCCAAAGAAGAAGCAAAAGCCATGCAGTCCCTGCAATCTGGGCTGTGAATTACTGTGTTCGTGGTAATGTTGCACAATGAGGCCATCGCGAGCTGTGGCCATTAGCTACCACCAGCAAAAAGAAGATTCAATAATAATGAATAAACCAGCAGAAGAGACTGAGGAGCTGCAATAAGAATATGTCCACCTGATTTCATCATCTCCAGGTGCCTTTGAAGACCACAGACAGCCAAGGGGGAGAGCAGGATGAGGCGAGTCACACTGCCCGAGTCAGTAATGCTCCACAGCAAAGCAGGTAAGCTATTGCTTCATAGCCCCTGCGAAGGGTACGCGTGGTAGGTACTACAGGTACAGCCAGTTTCCCTTGATGTTCTCCTGTAATCTGTTGCCTGAGAACCATAAGGAACTTCACCCGACACTGATAAAAGCCGGAGGTGGTGTATGATCACCTGGAAAACTGCTACGGGAGAGGTGAAGAGGTGGGCTCATACCCATCCCCATTCCCTGGTATGATCTTGCACAACCCTATTCCAGATCGCACAGTGGGGAAAAAACTTTGCTGAATGATTTTGGTATGTGTTCTGCATAAAAGCACTCCCTATGCACAACTAAATTAATGTAATGCAATTAGATATTCACTGGGTGGCCCATTTCAAGAGAAAAGGCTCCATGACAAAACCACAGTGTCAACAGCCTGCATGTTTTGGAACTGCAGATTCAAACAGGTATTGGCAGCTTTGATCCATCTCTGCTTGGTGACTATTTAGAAAATAGTTCTTCTTCACATCAGGGAAAAAGTGGCAAAGAAGAATTATGTCCTTCATTTTAGAGTTAGGAGTTGGAATAAGGGCGCTCTCCCTTTTGACAGATCAGTCAATGTCTGGGGGCTTGGTGGTTGTTTTCTCCGGAAGGCAAAGCCTGATACGAACCTGCTTGTTTAGACAGACTGAAGTCCAACAGAAGGATTCAAGGAAAAGTTTCTTCCCAGCTGGCACTTTATCCCAAAGCTCTGCAGGCCGTGTACTAAAGTTACGCTGTCTTCCCCACAGCCTTCTGGGCTCCTCCTTTCCCTCCCTCATATGCAGTTCCTCACTTGGTGTCTGTTTGCATCGGGACTACAGGGAAAACATCTCTGCCCGCGCGCTCCGGCTGCTGCCCTTCCCTTGAATGCAGTTCTTAGAGTCTGGGGCAGCAGCTCTTGCTGCAGTGATCAGCCCACGAGCAAGCCTAACTGCTTTTCACATCTAGTCTGAATAAAAGACAGTCATATTTCATGTCACCTCTCTGCAGTCACTTCGTTACGGACTCTCACAGAACTGGAAATGAAATCCGCATCTTCTGAATCAAACCCTGCAACTGCAAGACCCTCTATTTAGCTTCTGTAAGAGCCTTCACTGAAGCTTGTCAATCCATTTCTAGTTGGAATATTTTTCACAGCAAACTGGACAGATTAAGATACAACTCCCCCCCACCCCACCCCCCACCCCCAAACAAAAAAGCAGAATTTTTGAAGGATGCTGCATATCCTTTGACCAGTTGATACAATAGATGCCAAAAAGTTCTAAGGATGAAGGATATATATGAAGGGAGTACAGTCTTCAGAGTTACTATCCCTAAGGGGGGGGGGGGACACAGCAAGGAAGGCAGAGCTAAAATAGTTGCTGAAAGAATGAAAAAAATCAAACTTAATGGTTTGTTACAGTTTGTGGGGACTGAGGAAACAAAGTCTGGAACCAAAGGAGTTGTCAGGCAGTGAGATAGGGTTACATTTCCTCCACATGGAGCCTGCAGTGCTGGCTTGATTAGGCGAAAGAACTTGGGATCGCTACAGAGAAAGCCGCCTTGCTCCCTGTCAACTTGCAAAAGCTAATCAGCATCCCAAAGTGACAGCTCCCTCCAGGGCCTGATTTCCTAAAACAAAACTAAAATAAAATAAAAATAAGAAGTCTCTTTTGCTGAGTTTCAAACCTAGCTACCCTATAAAATATTAGAATGGAATAGAAAGACTATGACATTTTCCAGCAACACCCCCGATGCTAATCCACACCGTGATAATAATGATTACAACTTATATGACTCCTATACCTTAGTCAAGCAGCTTGTATCCTGAGGAATACATCAGACTTGATAAACTACTGCCATCAACTTGCATAGTGCGATGAGACTTCGCATGGGAGGATGCCGCTGTTTCGTGATGCCCTGGAGAAGCTGAGGACAAAATGTGATAAAGAGCCTCATGTGGAGCTGAATTTCGAGTGGAGGGTTTTGAGTACATGGAAGGGGAATCATCCGGTTTGGGACTCTGGCCAGGACACAAGAAATAATGCCCTTATTCTTGGCCAAAGCATCAGGGGAGTTTTGTTACTGCCAACTCCAAGCCTTAAAAATTCTTGAGCTGGGGGCCAAAATTGAATGATATTGGCTTAGATATCATGAGGATTTTTTTTTCCTCTATAGCAGAGAAGCTTTTTTATTCCTTCTGGTCTCTGTCCCTGAGGGTGCATTTTCATACTTTTTTCCACCACATCGAGTTCTAGCAGAGAGTCTCTTATTTGCATGAAATTTGGGATGCTTACTGCAATCCCATGACTCCAGAAACTGGGACTTTAGGGAAGCAAACCTCACCAATTCCACAGGAGAATTGCAAATGCAAGAGGAGCCCAAGAAACAAGCTCTTGGGCTTGTTCAGATGAACATTGAAAGAGATGAAGCCTGCTGTCCTTTGGATGTATGCCCTATGAGAAGAGGCTCTGGCACTGGAGGAAGCTGTGGGGACTTGCACTTGCACGGCCTTTCCATGGTCAGCACGTCACTGCTGTGGATTCTCTCATGGCCAATAAGGGCTGAAGCTCACCCTTCAATTTTTCCCTTGCCAGTGGGGTTCGTAGGGTCTTTCTCCTCTACTCCATCATTTATTTTCATGAACCTTTTACGGACTTCATAATTCAAAACTATTCGTTCTCTACCATGTTTGGTTGGTGTTGACCAAGGCATCCACTAGCGGCTGGGGATGATGCTGAGAAGGACCAATACTCCCATGCGATCACCCCAGCAAACCCCCCTTCTGAGTCTCAGGAAATAAATTCCCCGGTGACTTCTGGCAATATCTGTGGCTTTTTGCCTCCCACCTACGAGAGTCCTGCACATGGGTGATGCAGGAACAGCATCACAGGGCCAGTCACCGTCTGGGACCTTTGCACACCCATTAGCTGCATGGCGTAACCCAAAGCAGAAGGGACGATGTGTTGGGCCAAACGCAGAGAGGACGGATGCCTGCTGGCAGGTCACACCACAGGCCATGGCTGGCCACCGCGTTACGTGACGTACCTGACAGGGTACGAGATAAGAGGGGCCGCTGCGGGCAGGCAGGGGGTGCCTCCAGCCCAGCTGGAGGCGCAGGCAGTGCCGCGAGCCAGCCGTTCCTGCTGCGGGCGGCAGTTAGTACTCACGCAGTGGGCTTCGGACCGCTCCTACTTGCATCTTCACTGGTAAACATGCAGCAGAATAGCTCTGAAGCTGCACAGTTCAATTAAAAACAAACGAACAAAACCACTAGTCAGACTCGGGCTCTCAGTAACAGCTTCACTTTTTATATCTTGCTTCTCTGTGCCTAAGTGACCAGAAAACAGCAGAAACATATTTTAACAGATTGTTTCCCACCTCTTCCCCCGCCTCCCCAAGGCAGGTTTAATATCTACCCAGAAAAAAAATTAGCCTCCAATAAATCATGAAGTTTACTGTCATGCTTAAATCCTGCTTGTCCTTCAGCACTCTGCTGTACCAGGATCCCCCCCTACATACACCTTGAAACAAGGTCCCTTGAGATCAGGTGGCTCTTTGCCGCCTCTTGGGCATGGCATTGCTGGGAAGGGTGTGGGACGCCAGCAGCTCCTGCTGCAGATCCTGGTCCCAAGGATGCTAAGCTTTTGTGCCGGTCAGGGAGAAGTGTCCAGCAGCGAAGCGTTGGCCGTCCAGTTCCGGCACAGCACAGTTACCAGCAGATGGCAGCTGGAGATCGCTGAGGTGCCGCTCCACACCAGCGAGGAGGGAAATTTGGGCTTTCTCCAGCCTCACAAGTGCAGCTTGCGAATAACGGGTGGCCTCGGTGCAGGCATGGCCTCAGCAAGGAGCAGGGACGCAACCTTCTCGCTGCACACCCTGCCCAGGGTGCGCGCACCGGCAGCTCCAGCAAGGACAGAGGAGACACTGGGAAGGACACGGTGCTTGTGTGCCCATGCATAGGAAAACCAGGCAATCCCCCTCCATACCGAGCTTGGACCCTCAAGCCACAGAATCATTTTGATTGCATTTTCTAACCTGATCCAACCCACATATGCATGGCTCAGCCAGTCCCCAAAAGTATTTTGAGTGAAATAACTTGGAGTATAGGACCAATCCTTGAGCACAAACAGTCCCCCTCGCTCCCAAATCCTCATTCATAAGACATCATGCTGCTGTGCTGTGGTGGTTCCCTGCAGACCGAGCCCAGAAGTGAGCATCTTCCTGTTTTTATCACTTACTCCTCTCATTTTTGGGCCTCGCTGCTTAGAGGGGCCCCTCCCTCCATCTGAGTCAGTCCCACAACAGGAGCAGCTCACCATGCTGTGCTGCAATTCCTGCTCCTGCTCCACCTCCTCTGTTAAGATGCCCTTGATCTTGTCATTCTTGTTCTTTTCTCCTCCTCCTCCCTGCAGCTCTTTCTCCTCCCTGACACTGACGGCCCAGGTGGGCTGTCTCAGAGAAGGGAGAGATGCAAATCCCAGCTCACGCAGGGCAGCTGTGGGAAGTGATCAGCTCCACCCGCTCACCCAGAGGAGCTTCCCTCGAGGTGCTGCAGAAGCGAGGGGTCAGCCTGTTCCCTGATGCACTGGCCGATGGGTTGACCCTCTGTCAACAGTGCATGATGGGCCAAGCTAATGCAGCTGCTTGGGTTATCCTCACAGGCCAGGCAACAGGAACACTTTTGATCTTGTCACAGCAAATTGCCAGATACCCCGTCGGCTTGCGAAAGGCTCTGGCCACCGGAGGGCCAGATCCACACCCGCTCCCAGGGTGTAAGGAAGCACTGTGCATCCGCTGGGCCCTCAAAGGGCTCTGCTCCAGCTGGTGGCAAAAGCAAAGCCACCTCACCTAAGGGCAGGGACCATGGTTAAGAGCAGACGCTGGGGCTGACCCTGCCTTCCAGCAGACACCGTCGGATGTTGGTGTGTCAAGGCCCGGGTGGAAGCGCGATGAGTGCTGCACCCTTTCCATGGGCTGGTCCCTGCATCCTCCTGGCAACCCTGGCAAGAGCTGGAGGGTTTGTGTGTTTATAATGGCCTTGGGCACGCTTATTCTGGTCTCGGCGTGGTGCACAGTCCTGACCCCCAGCCCTGGCTCATTGCATGCTGGCAGACATTGCACAGTATAAAATAAAGTCTGTCCGAACATGTAAGACAAGCATTAGGTGGTGTCACTCCATTAGGGTGACATTTGGGGAGCCCATAGCACAGCCAGATCTGAGTCCACCATTTCCCTGAGCATCTTTTTACCTCCAGGAGAATCCTTTGTGTCCTGGCTCCTTGCAGCCTTTCCCAGGCAGCACACAGGTGACTCACACACAGAAGGTTTTCTTGGCAAGGACAAAAAGTGGAAATAGCCTTCCTCCCCTTCCCCCAAACACCAAAGCTTCAGCTCTGCAGGAGTTGATGGGGCCAAAGAAGGGACTGGACAGCACATCAAGCACTACCAGTTTAATCCAACCCCAGTTTCTCATTTGCCAACGTCAGCCTGCTATCCAAGCTTTCTTTGGCTTTCATCTCTCCATTTATCTGTGTGCTGTCTCTGGTTTGCCCCTCCTGGTTGCTACTGCTTTGATCTCTTGAACCTCTGTAATCCAGAGCTGAATCTACAATAGCTTAGGCTGAACAGTTTGCACGTTATTACTTTTGGGACAGTCTTTAAATTCTTTCTTTTTTTTCTTCCCTGAAACTTCAGGCAGATTCCCTCTGTGCAGAGAACAGACATTTTAGATGTCCAACCTGGGCAAGTGCCCCTTTTACCATTCCCCATACCCTTGGACCTCTGCATCCCTGTGCTGCTCGTTCTTGGTTTCTTCTGTCACATCATAGTAGAAGCTCCCACTGGGCAGGAGAAGGGCTGTACCTGGTTTGTGGAGGTCTGCAACAGCCCCAGGATTAATCATATTGGTTTGCCTATGGCATATTAACCAGCCCCTAAATGGCATGGAGAGTTTCTACTGTTTCATGAATAGTTTCATCAGATAAGCATAGGAGACACAGAAGGAACTCAATCTGTGAACAAACTTGTTTGGATTCAGCTATTTTCTCATCCAAAGATGGATGGTGATTCTTTATTTCACCATGAGTACAGTGGGAAGAGGAAAAAAGACAACAGCAGAAGGATAAACAGGAACTTTACGGAACGTTTTGCTATTCCCAGGTAGGGACACATCCATCAGGCAGTTACAGGAGTATTCACCTTTCCCACCCTGGAGACTGCAGGTCCCAGCAAGGGCCCCATGGATCAAAGGTGCCCCTCAGAGCCAGAGCACAGCAGGAGCTGTGGCTTCCACTCGGATGGCTCTCCTAGCTTGCTTGCTCAAAAAGCAGCCCCTCAAGTTATTCAGCAGTAGTTTTAGTACAGGTTTGTGCAAAGAAGGCACCCTTATTTTTAACTAAAAAATGTGGGAGAAGGAAAACATTAGAAAACACCGTTGTCCTTTGAACTTCCTAATTCTTCACTGTAAGAGCAGAGCCTGTCCAAGCTCTCCCTCGTGGCCCCTGGCTGATACAGATCCCGTGTAAGAGCAGTGGGTCACACTGCACAGCACCTTCTGCTCCAGTTGCCCCGGGTACGGACCCACCCGGGGCCGCTGCCCCCGGCCCCACCGCCGCTGCTGCGGGGAGCGGAGCGCGGCTCGGCCTCGCTCAGCCTCAGGCACAGCAGCTGGTGCCGCCGGCCCTGTGGCTCCTTGCAAGCAGCCGCTGAGCCAAGGCCCCGCTGCCTCTCCTCAGGCTGATTCCTTTTGAAAGCAAAGCGCATAGCATCAGGCCTGTGTTTATTTTCCCCTTAAATTAGGGTGACTTGATTTTAATTGAGGGATCTGCCAGAATAAGGCACGTTTGTGCAGCTGTCATCAGAAATGCATACTTGTTTTTCTTTTTCTCTTTTTCTTTTTCTTTTTCTTTTTCTTTTTCTTTTTCTTTTTTTTCTTTGTCTTTTTCTGTCTTTTTTTCTTTGTCATTTTCTTTCTCTTTTTCTTTCTTTGTCTTTCTCTTTGTCTTCTCTTCTTCTCATTTTTTCCTTCTCTCCCTTCCTTCCCTCCTTCCTTCCTTCCTTCTCTTCCTTCCCTTCCTCCCTTCTTTCCTTCTTTCCTTCGTGTATCAGTTTTCTCAATGCAACCCTTTCCAGGCCAAGCCATCCCACTTGCAGATAAGAAACAGGACACAATGGGAATGCTTCCCAGGGGAGCTCTGGGGGACCCAGCTGAAGTGGAGGTGTCTCCTTCATCTGCTACCAACCCTGTCCCCCATAGCTGATGTGGGAAAAGGATGCTGTGCTTCACCTTCGCCTGTTCACAGTGATCTGCATTTGTGCTCATACACCGGGCTGTGTGCTGATGGGGCTGGGCAACCTGTGCATGGTGGCCTCCAGAGAAGGGCTGCGGGAGACAGTCAGACACAACCTGTGCCTTACAAGGAGTTTTCCACCACTGCGGCCCAGGCTTCCCTATGATACTGGAGTTTGGGAAGCTGGATGCTGCTGAAGGAAGGCCCCATGTCCATATCATTCTGAACTAGAGCTGAATAGCAGAGCTCTGTTTTTAGGGCTCTGATGGACAGTGGTCATGAGACAAGCGGAGCCTGGGTCTATCAGATGGGAACGGCTCTGAAAAGAGCAGTTCCCCGGCAGGGAGAAGGTCTTACATGAGTCTTGAAAGGCATTGCCACCCCACTAACATCTCTAACCCCTTGCTTTATATCAGAGAAGTCTATCTCATGCTGTGGAAAACAAACAGGGAGATACAGCCCTTCCTGATCTCTTCTCGCATCTGGAACAGCTGGAAAAAGACAGTAGCCTGAGAAATTGGCTGAACTTCTTGATGCATTCAGCTGTCTAGCCTTGTATTTGTCCTTTAAATAACTTGCCAAAAAAATAAACAAGCCCCAAACAACCAATCAGCAGGAAAAAGAACCCAAACAAAATGAGAGACTTCCGTTTCCAGCCTTGCCCTTCTGCAGTGGCTGGTCTGAAGTAGTTTAATCTAAACCAGGCTTCAGCAATTGCTGGAGAAAGCAATGTCCATGGTGGATATTTAGAGAATGGGGCTCGCCTGCCGTACACTATCCAGGGGTTTATTACCTGCTGAAAAAGCTTAATGTGCTTCAGGTGCTATGTGATGTCCAGATGTCATGGCAGAAGCAGCTTGGAGAGTGCTGGTGATAGAAATGCTGCTGGGTGAATGCAGAGATATTAGTGCCGAAAGTGATACTCAGTCCCAGCTCATCTACTCATACAAAAACACAGGAATGGCCTAACTGGTTAAGACCAGAGGTCCATCCAGCCCAATCCTCTGTCCATGGCAGCCAGCAGTAGTAGGTACTTTAGGAAGGCTATCAGAACAGGGCAAGTGCATTGCAGTTCAGGGACAGTGATTTGTGGTGTTGGGATTTACGGAGCCAGATGTAGTGCCTTTGTATTTAATAGCCCCTGGTGAATTTGGCTTCCAGGAATTCGTCCAGCTACTTCTAAATCTTTTCATATGCACAGTTTCCTGTGGCAAGCAGTTTCACAGCTTAACAACACATATTGTTTAGTGTTGCCCATTGTTTATTACCCTGAGGCTGGGTGAGTTTTCTCAGTCAGATGCCAGTTAAGAATGGACCTAGATCCAGGTCATATCTGGGAAGTGGATGGAAGGATGGATGGATGGATTCTAAAATAACATGGCCATTATGATCAGAAGTACAATTGCCAGTAGGCCACAAGCAGGATGTGTTTTAGGAGCAGAGACACAGCTCCTCACCTGCCTGCCTGTTAACAGGTCACATGTTGCTGTCTGGATTATGGAAGAAGTGAGTTTTTGAGAGTGAACAGGAACAGGAGAAGATGGGTCCAGTCTGCATTGCGAATGAAGGAGATTGTGGGAGAAAATGTGTCTGTCAGGTAGAGAATGGTGTGACCAGAGGCAGCATCCCTCATCAAGGAAATGGAAATTGTGTTCCAGCAGCTTTATGCCCACTTTAGGTAGGTAGAAGAGAGTGGTGGGCAGTGGGTTGCATGTAAAAACTTGGAACACCCTAAAGTGGGAAATCCCACAGGGAGAAAGGATACCACATCCTTACAGCATATGAAAGGGCTGATTCTGTGTGGAGGGCACAACAGACCTGGCAGACACTGTTGTTCCTTTCATTTGAGAATTAAGAGGTTTCTGGTTAAAATCCACCAAGTGGCTAAGTATTTGCAAGGTAGAGTAGCATCTTTAAATTAAGTCACCCAAGAAGTTCACCTTATCAAAATCACCTGCGTCATTTTTGCCCTAATCAGGAACAATAGTTGATGGGAATTGTTCAGCAAACTGTGACTCAGGCACAGGTGATTTAGAAATTATTCCAAAATCCACATATGCTAAAGGCATCACAGTGCTTTATTTCCTCACCAACATGGCTGATGGAGCAGAGGTGGGAATGTTTTCTACTTAGACTCCAATTTCCAGAGTTGCTCAGCTCCCATTTAGGCAACAAAGTCATTGGCCAGATGTGGAAAGAGCCAGCAGAAGGGTTGGTGCTGAGCAATTGTGTGTCACCCCTTTCTTGAATGAGAAATTCAAAGCCTTCTCAGCTGTCTGGCAGCTTTGTCCAAGGACTATTTATGGATCCAGAGCCATTTTGAAAGCTGCATGGTTGACCTCAGGCACACGATAGATGGTCAGCACATTTTTCTGGGAAAGTGGAGTGCAATTCAAGATTTCTTGTAACTTTTTTTCTTCACCTGACACATGCGTTCTGAAGACAGTGAAAGATGAGAAAATAATATGCACTTGATAAATGACCAAAAGAAAGTTTCCGACCTGTAGCGGTTCCCATTATTCTTCTTATTCTTGGCATCAGCAGAGTTATGGCAATCTTTCCTCCCCCCTCCCCAAGCTCTACTCCCCCTTAACATCTTTTTTTCCTGCCAAATTCAGAAGAGTGGCACCTGGGATCATTTTGACCAATGGGAAATTGACCGAGCAAAGTTGCCTCTTTTCAAATACATTCTCTTAAGGGACTGGAAGGAATGAGAATCATAGTCATAACATAGCTAAACACTCTTTGTTTAACTTAATGCAATATAATAACCTAAGTGTTGCAACACAGCTCCTCGCTGTGACATCCTTTTTCCATTTGCTTAATTTTCACCCCAAACACACGCTGTTAATAAGCTGCTGAGAAAATACAGCTCTTGTGACAAAATCCAGAAACTGAGACCCTGTATGGTGTGTTAGATACACAACTCTTATTTGGACTGGCAAGTGGCACTGAGATTGGTATTGCAGAATAGATCATTTTTCTTGGTGCCAAATGTGATGGACAGATGCAAAGGGAGGGTTGGAGAAGTGGATGGGAACAAGCAGAGTGCAAATAAAATAAAATTACTGACAGAAAGTAACATGTGAGTTAGGATAGACACATGATTGCCAGCAGGGAAATGCAGGATGCGGAGTACTTTGTCAACAGCTGAAGTTAAAATAAATGTCATGCTGGCCCTGAAAACTGCAAGATTAAACTCCTCCTGGTGATTTATAATTTAAGAGAGAAAAAGGCAGACAGACACCCAGTGACTGGGCTCAAAAGAAAACCTCCTATTGACTTTAGTGGGGTTTGGAGCTGGTCCAGTGAAGCAAAGGTTCAAATCTGATCTCTGGAGTCAATGAGTGTTTGGCCACTGATTTTATTCAACAGAATCAGGCTCTTAATCAAAGTTTGTTTTACATTTCCTGCTTTTTTTATTCACTTTTTAACAAATCTGGAAGTCTCTTTTTGTTTTTTTTTTTTTGGGGGGGGGGTGCTAAGTGAAAGTAAATAAACACTGCCATAAAATTTGTGACATCTTTAAATTAAAACACAGTTTAGCTAAGGAATATGACTAAACCTTTCCCTTTCATTTTCCCAAACCAGACCAATGCTTCATCAAAGCTTGAAAAAAACTCTGTTTTTGTACAAACAGTAATATTTTGGAAGTTTCACAAATTGTCCCAAACATTGCTGGGAAAGGGGGTTAACCCAAGAGGACTTCTTCCTTAAAAAGAAATGCAAGCCCATCTTACTATGTAAAAGCTGCAAAATACTATACTTTATGTAACTTATATAAAAGAATTTATACAAAAGAAGAAAAAGACATGGGACTATGTGGAAAATAGGAAATACAATGCAAAGACATTGGTTCCCAGGTCTTTATCCTTCACACACCTATATCCCACAGCATTCTGTGACTTTTTCACCAGGGATTTTCAAACCACAGTTGAAGAGCATATTTGCTAGGCACTGAATACTGAGTTCCAACCTGCAAAAGCAAGGACAGAATAAAAAGCAATAGAAAATGTCAACTTCAGCTACCTAAACACTTACTAAGAGTCTCAAGCATGTTTTAAACCTGATCAGTGTTTGTGGAAGAAGTGTTCAGCACCTTATTTCCTACATAGAAAAGGTTGTGTCCACCTCTGTAAGAGCAGATAGCTTATAAGTGCATTGAAAAGACAACAGATAAATGCCATCAAGGCTTTCTATCTTCTGGAAGTGGCCATTCAGGGACTCTGATTCTCCCCAGGTTTCTGTATTAGCTCTGGACAATTTGGTATCGTCATTCAAGCCAAAGCAAAGATTGCTTGTTTGACATGCTTCCTTTGGGAATACTTGACAGAGTGGGAAGGAGCCAAAGGCAGACTTCAGCCTTACCCAAGTAATCTACAAGGGATGGTTAATTTAAGCATATATTATTTGGCTATGTATGGCTTTACTCTTTTATTTATTTATTGGAGGAGTAAATTTTACTTTCAGTCAGACACTCTAAAAGCTGGAGCTTCAGCAGGTTACACCCAAGCTGTTTTTAAAATCACACAGAGGAGACTTTGGTGACCAGGTCATGGCCATATCACACAGATATGGGATCTTTCTTCCTCATCCCCATCCCTCTTCTAGCCAGCTGTGCACAAACAACCATTTTGTGACACCTGTGAAAGCTTTGGTATAAGTACACTAGAAGTGGAAGTAGAACTGTTTCCATATTCCAAATTTATTTTAAGTTCAACGAGCAAACACATTTTAGTGTTAAGGCAAAACTGCAGTTCACAGAGAAATGGACTTTACTGAGCTTCTTTAAAAAGTCTCTAGCAACAGGGAGATTTCATATCTCGAAAGCCTATAACTTATTAAAGGAAGAAATAAGCCAGTTTTTATTTCATACAATAACTAAAAATATTAACGTGCATCTTTCGGTTTGTGCTTAGTTTTCTGTAGCCTATTGACTGTAGATTGTTGCAGAATTTCTTATTTCTATGTGATAACAACAAATAAAATGGGTTATTAAAATTTTCCAGTGTTTCAGAAGTTGTATCAGACTTCGTCAAAGAGCTCCTGTGCAGTTCAAAGGGCTGTCTGAAGGGATTACAGCTCTTTCTTGTCAGTGGAGTCCTCTCCGTAAGAACCTAGCTCAGCAGAGCTGGGTCAGAGCTATGGTTTTGTGAGCAGAGTCCTTTCTAGGAGTCAGGGGAAAATCCTTCTCCGTAAAGCACTCCGTTTTGGTTATGTCTCTTGCATAGGACTATAGACAAAAGCCTCTGGAGCAGAAACTTCTGGTGGACAAGAGCCAATATATGGAGCAGGTATTGTTCTGGCCCAGAGACCATGGCTGTGATCATCGAGGAAAAGAATGACTGGCTCAGTGGGATAGCTAGAAATCACATAGCCGAGAAGACAAGATGTCTTGACACCAAAACTAGGAATAAGAAAGAAAAGCTAAAGACAAGAAAGAAGGCAAAATGTTTCCCCTGCAGTTGAAATAAAACGTCCCTATAGCTGTCACTCTACTATGTAAACATTAGCAAAACCTCTAGTAAAGGTCTCTGCTTTGAAGAAGGTAGACACTTATCAGAGTTCCTTGCTGCTGGAGATGAGAAGTCAGCACAGCTGCAAAGTCTTACAGGCCAAAGTCTTTTGTCCTTTGGGTCAAAGAACAAAATCACTCAGGAGAGTATGGGCAAGTTTGTCCAAATATGCCACATGAGGAGACAAACATGAATCACAAGGACAAACAAGAACTACAAGAAGCAATCCCAGAAATGCACTGACGTCTGTGTCCATGAGGCTGGAATTAGATCACACATTAATTGTGTTTTTTGTTTGACATTAAAAATAACTTTAGAGCAGGCTTTGTCTAACAGCAGCATTGCTGGAAAGAAAAGGTCCTGAAAAATGTCTTCATACTTTTCTATGTATGTGTATAAATATTAAACTACTTTGCTTTCAGACACACCACTGAACTCTGTGCTTGTTTGGATGTTGAACCTGGAAACTTCTCAAAGGTTTTGCATATGGATAATTCATGAGTTAAAGTCCAAATTGAAATGCCATGTTACAACTTGTAGAAATGTTAGACAAATATAATGACCATATTTTCCAGTTACCTAATACGCACTCAAAATATAAAACCCAAAAGAACGGAATTGTTTTCATTGCTATTAACCAGACAATATCACTCCAACTAAATATAGTACGTGATGAAACCAATTTAAATATTGTCCAAGTATTTAACACTGTAAATATTAGACTTAACACTCCATAAAAACAGGCTTTGATGATGCAGACTGACAAAAGGAGACTAGTTAATTGCAGATTACATCATGGCTAGGACAGCATCACTACTAGAACAGCCACGATAAATGTGAGGTGCAAAGAAAATCTAATAAAATAAAAATAGTCTCTGTTCAGTGTTCACCTTTATCAGCTTCTTTAACATTTTCTTTGCAAAAATGGGGAAAATATGTAGACCCATGTAAAAAAAGTATCCTGAGCTCATTGCATTCCTGAAGCTTGCATTTAGGGCCTGACTCATAAGATTTCCAAACCTGCATTTGACTTCTAGGATGTGTTTATGTCCCTTTCATTACAATGGGACCTACACGTATTTCTGAAATTTTCCTGTGGTGGGAAGCTTTCCTGAGATGCGGTCTGACATCTGTTAAATCAGTGTAACTTTTGCAAGGAAAAACAGCATGTTATTGTAAAGCATGGCACGACTCCATCAAAGATGAGGAAACAAATGTCTAAAGCTTTTGGTTATTGAAAATGAAAAAAGATTTCTTAAACTCTGATCTCAGATAACTATGCTGAAAATGGGGACAGTTTCCTGGCATTGCAGGGCCTGATTGTCTTCTCAACTGCAGACTGCAACAACCCTGCATCCTTGTGCATGTACCAGCCTGAGTTAGTTTGCATTAATACCTGCCCACATATTAATGTTAGGATGGATTCTGCCATGTGTTTTAAGAAGACAGGCCAGAGCTGTGATACAAAGATGTCCCCAGAGTCTGGCTAGTGGGAAGTTTCTACGTGGGGTTAGCTTCAGGTGTATATCAGTAGGAGATAAAGCTTCCAGGTGAAGGCTGACTTCTCACTTGCACTTCTGAATGGTGTGGAGGCACCCACTGAATCACCCCCTCCCCTCTAATGAGGGCTCCTAAACATGCCGTATGGAGTCCTGCATTCTCACCTCTCCAAGATAACTGAAGCCCTGTTTAACTGAGTACACAATTTGTATTGTTTTCCATGAAAAGTTAGTGAGTAACTCCTTGTAAGGTCATAGCTGCTGTGGCAGCCATCTGATAAAGTATCTCGATGGGAAGTCATTTATAGTTGAAATGACTGAAGATGCTTATGGTGGCTGATGCTTACAACAAGTGGTTGCCACCGTATTTTGGACATAAAGCTCCCACACCTTCCGGAGTGCAGTTTCCCTCTCTTATTTCATAGATATATTTATTTTTTCACTCCTTCTGCTCGATATAACCTGAGTTCCTGCACTTTCTATCACATCCTTCAGTGCCTAGAAAAACAGCTAGAAACACAGGTACTGGAAACAGCCTGATGCTAACAAAAGGCCTGGTCCCAAAGTGGCTCATGAGGACTGTTAACATGTCACAGTCATATCAAAATAATGATATCATGTAGAATAAGTGAGTCTGGCTGCTAGTGTTGACATTCTTGACTGTGAAAGGAAAAAAGTGACAACTGAGGGCAACTGTGGTTTGTGTGCATCCAGCTATGTCACCTGACTGTGTATTTGCTGCTGGTTAGGAGCATGCACATGCAGGTGGCTACCTGCAGATACGCAGTGGTTTGGGTAAGTTCACCTTGAGCTGGTGGCCAGCATTACCTTCGCAGCAAAGCTAGTAACTGAAATCTGCATCTGAGACAAAAACTGTCTTCTTTGTTGTTGTCTGGGGAGGCGGGGGGGAGAATGTTGCCTCTCATCCACGTTGGGTGGTCACCTTGCTCTGTCTTGAGGGATGCAGGATCACCTGCAGCCACGGTCCACTTCACAGTCCACTTAACTGCTGCTGAAGAGGGGCATGTTGCTGAGACTGCAGCAGAAGAGAATATCTTCCAAAGGCCAAGAGCATGCTGATCACAAGTGCAGGCAGGAATGGGATGCAGGCACTTCTCCAGCTTCCCTCACCTCCACTACATTTGTCTTTCTTAATTAACCCTGCACAACGTTACTGACCCAAAGACATGGCAACAGCACTATTGAGAACTTCAGGGATTAAGACATTTGCGTTACAATGCCTCAGCCATGAGATCATAAATGCTCTTTTGCTCTATTTTGTTATGTTGGGTTGATAATGGAGACTGATAAAACTCCCACTTTCTCTGTATTCAAGTGAGCTAATGTGTCTGGGCTAGTGAGATCCTGGCAGGCAGAGAAAGCAACAGCACAAAGTCCCCAATCTTGGATGTAATCAAATAATGAGGCTGTTTGAGGACATTACTTGTTAACATATTAGCAGGTACCAGGCGTGAGTGAGTGTTTATTTAGTCCTAGTGTAAAAGCATGTCTAAAATGATTTATGCCGGAAGCTGTTTCACAGCAAACAGGCTGCTTTCATGAAAGCAGGTCAATCACCATCTCCCGTCTGCCCTCATAAATCATATTCAGGTGCTAATGTAACCAAAAGGTTTATATAATCTGCACAATCAGCATGGAGGTCCGGGTGGATACAGTAATAGCCTGCCTGCGTAAATGCCTTCTGCATCTAAAGGTTGATATCTGGGGGGAGTCAAATGATTGATTTAAAGACAAAAGAAAAGAAATAAACTGCCATGACAAGTAACAAAGTGTACATACAGTTTTCCAGCCACATTTTACATACACGGGAGTAACTTGCCACTGTCCAGATCTGCTGCTGGGACTGTTTTTGCATCAGGATAGCTTCCATACTTATGCTCTAACACAAATTAGACCATGATTTTAATGTAACAATGACAGATAGCAGAACCACAGCACCATAAACAGAGATTGGCTTTCTATGTTCTCCATATTTCTCCAGTTACAGGTCAGTGTCACAAGATCATCCTCTTTTTCATGCTGGTGGAGTACTGCTTTGAGAGATGACAGATCTGGAAGGACCTCCTGAACCTACATTCAAAATACAATTTCATCAAGTTCCATTTTGAAACTTNTTTTTTTTTTTGCTGTTTGTTTCTTTGTCCTCGCTCCTCACATTGTAGAGTATTACAAGACTACATTTCCCTTCTTCCCAGCTTTCAGCTGGAACTTATTCATGGCCAGTTTATATTTACAGCTAGATTTTATATTATTCTTCATGTCTTCTTGCCTATGCCAACGTTGTCCTTTGTTTTAAATAATTCTTCTCTCCCACATGTATTTACCACTGGATATGTTTCTAGCTTGGGTCTTCATGAGGTCTGAGATCACAGAGCACATAACCCCCATGAAAGGACATGATTAAGCACTTAATGATTTGTATTCCACTTTATTCAGGCAAAAAAAATTATCATTTTCATTCATATCAGTCAATAGTATCTTCTCTCAGCCTTCAGTGGTTCATATCTACACAACAGAAACCATTTGACAAACAGCATGATTTGGATTGTTATTACAAGGATATGTATTCTGGAATAGCATCAGCAGCATACACCTTCTACTTACAAAGCTGCAGCTCTTTTGCTAAGACATTCATTGGCCAGCAACTTCATTGGCACTGTTAGTGCTGGAAAAAGGACTCCAAAATATTGTATCATAATATTTTGTTTTGGGACAATATTTTGCGAATACAAGTGGCAAATGTATTTCTTCAGAGGAGTGGCATCATATTACTTGTTTGCTGAAGGCGTCTAGAGACTTACTGATGGACCACGAAGCCCAGACTGCAGGTAATGATTGTGTTGCCAGGACTTCAATAGCTAATTGAAGAATTGCTAGAATTTGCTCGAATTTGCTCTAGCAATTGCTAGAACTGTTCTTCATTATATGCTTCTTGTGGGTCATATTATGCTATTATGAAGTCAGAAAGCATTAGGAATTAATAAGTCAACATAAAAGGATACTGTGAAACACAAATAACCAGTCATGCGAAGATCAGTGAAGAGTTGGTATGAGCAGAATGAAGGCAAAAATATTGTTAAAAAATTGTTAAATATTGGTATCTAGTGACTAGATGTGAACAAGAAATTAATTTGTAGGAGTATTCAATAATAAACAAGTATTTCTGTGAATGGCAGAGCTAATGAAGATGGACTCTATGGATTTGTGTCTTTTTTAAGTTCTCACCTTCCCCCATCATAATAAACCACTTTTTGTTCTTGGTAATAACCTGCTACTATGGCTACGGATAGTCCAAATTTTTGTATATGCTGAACTTCTTGCAAAATGAAACAAAAAGGATTAAGTAAGTTCAGACTGTAGAACAGCTCACTGGGACTAAAGAATGTTTGTGTCAATTCCTGTATTATGTCCTCTTTGGTTAACTTGTCATAGACCCACGGTATCCCCTGTGCTAGTCAGCACAGAAAGCTAAGGTGCTGATCAATTGCTAAGAAAACTTAGTCTAGTAAAACTCAGATCAGTGAGTTAGATGCGTAAATGAGATGTCCCCCTTTTTTATCAGGAAAACTTCATGGCTGATTTCAGAATATTCCTAGGAAAAGAGACTCCCGAAAGTTTCAGTCTTTGACTAGAAGATCTTGAGACAGTGACTTCTGTCTTCTACAAGAAAGCAGTGGCATCAGTTTTTCTTTCTTTCTTTATTGGCACTGTAGATGAGAACAGGACAGGAATCATGGTCAGAATTTAATATCACCTTGTATTTTTCATGCTTTCTCCTTCCTGTTAGCATGTTGAATTATTATTGCTAATCTAACAAGGCATGATGATAAATGGGGCTGTCTTAAACATTCTCCTCAAGTCTATTTGAGTTGCCTGTTAATTAGTGTGTGAAATTGGTTGAGTGTTAGTTTAACTACCTGGCCATCATCAGATGGGTACCCACTGTCAACTGCTTTATTCTCTACTCCCTTTCAGCTTGCTCTGTTTACCTCGATGTTCTTTGGCACTTAGACTTGTCTCTGGCTGTAGACATAGCTAGCAGTTAGCATGGTGATGGTGGGCCTCAAACTACACACTTCCAGTGCAAAAACCAAATTTACAATAGGACTGTTTATTGCACATAATGGGCCAGCTTTACTATGTCAGTCTCATTCCCAGAATCTCATTTATGTATCAAAGCAATCACCACAGGATATAAACAACCTTTCCAAAATTAAGCAAAGATGACACACCTCAGCTGATATTTAATTCTTTTAATCCAAGTCATGAGCACATTGAGGCATTTTTCCATCAACTTATTTCAGTTTTCCTCCTTTCTCCAAGAACCTTTTACTGCCTTAGGCTGTCTGCAGTTAGAGAATCAATGTGATCTTGAATTCTCACTTAGAAATCAATGTAATAGGAGGCATAATTAATACACCCATTGCCAGTGATTAGGCAGGTCTAACCTGGTTAGTCAGCCAGCAATACACATCCAAAGAAAAATGCTAAACAGTGACTTTTGGTGTTACCAATTCCTAAAATATACATTTAATCATCAGCCCAACAGAAATCACTTCTTATTTATCAGGTCTAGAACTGAAAATACATATTACAGAATTGCATAGAAGACAGAACTCCCTTAGAAGTCCTTTTAACACTGTTTGGCTTGAATAAAATAAAAATTTATATACTTGCCATGTTGTTCTCAAGACAATGTGGTTGTGAGATATGATACTGTTTCACCTACACAAAATGAGAAGAGAGTGAAAGTAGGTATTAGCTTCCCAAGAATTGTTCAGGTAAATCAATAGTCAAACTGACTTGATTAGACTTATGCATGTCTTATGCATAATCAGACTAGAAAAAAAGCCGTGCTGCCTCCAAGGCCACACTTGCCCACCTGCAGCTATATGAATGTAGACTAAGGAAAAGATGAACTTTATTACAGGAGGATCCACTCTGATTAAAGTCATGGCTCTGTGGCCCAAGTGACTATACAAGCTCTGAGCAGGAGGCTCCTTCTGCCTTGGAGAACTTCTGACCTGAATACAAAAATACCAGGACAAATTCCAGGAATTTACAAACCAAAGCAGAGAAGAGCCAGTTGTTCAGCTGAGCTCCACGGTTACGTTCACCATGATCCCTGAGATATGACCCTCTCCTTTCTCTTGTTATGAGACAGTTCATGGTAGTAATTTTAAAGTCTGGTTTCTGGACTATGCTATTCAGGAGTGGCGAGAGACTGGCATCTTCAGTTGTCATTGATCTATCGTGTCCAAGATAGGTGAGATGAACCGAGGTTTTACAATGACCTTAAACAAGATACATTTTGTATGAAGTTAGAGGAAACAAATTTCACCCTTTTACTGTAGAAATGAAAGCCAAATACCTGACTCCTAAAACAAACCCACTGAATTGCCCAGCTGCCTAAACCCCTGTGACCTTCCTCAAGGTCAATAGATGAACATAGAGTAACATTTAACATAGATGGGAAGATAAAATAGAAGGAAGCAGGATGTGGTGCTGGGAAAGGCAGAAATAATACCTCTTTGGTACCACTAAACAGGATTGCAGTGACCATGAGGACACGTTCTGCGTGCCCTTGGAGAAGTCCCAGGTAAAGGTTAGGAAAAATAGAAGTAAATTGTCATTCATTCCCTTACTACAGTTCTGTTACTACCACCATATGGGAAAAAAAAAAAAANAAAAACCACCACCTACTGCTGAGTGGTTAGCCAGGCAGCAGTCAGAAGTTTTTTCAATCTGTAATAGCACTCATCCATTAACCATAAATAACCTACATTTATTTGAGGGGTCCCTAACAAAGCCATGTGTACATTGCACAGAGCATTAGACTATCAAGGTATAAACTATTTAAAGCAGACGGTGTTTGAATTGTCATTTTTTAAGTTTAACATTGTGTTGTTTCAATATCTAAAGCCTCCTTCCCCATGCAGCAAAAATGCAAAACACATTGAGAGAAAATGTAAAACATACTAACTTGATTATTATGAGTGCTCTGGATTGTGTCACAATTCACTATTAATTTAGAACACATTCCAGTGGCTTCTCCCTTCCCTCTGCATTCTGGACCAATCTGTCAAAGAAATACAACACCAATTAAATAAAAAATATATATGTACATATATATATATTTTAAAGCCTGCTGCTTGGAGGAAATGTTTTGGGTATGCAGTTTAGGGAGAGTTGTTTTCCATTAGCGATTTGAAATGATGGGCTGATTTTGATGGCCATTTGCATAATGCATTTCTTCTGGGCATTGGGGACATGCACGTGGTCAACTCTATGAACACCATCATGGGCTTAATGGTGAAGTTTGTCTCAGCTCCGCCCACCCATGACGGAGACCCACATGATGGTTAAATCCCCTCATTGAGAAATTGTTGCAGCCAGAACCAATTTCTGCTTTGGGAGAGGAGGAATGGCCGTGTGGTTACACCTCCAGAATATGGCTCAGCAAAACTGGGTCGTGCTTCTGCCTCTTTTATAGACTTCCTGTGTGACCTTGGGTGAATCACTTACTCTCTTCCACCTGTAAAGTGAAGAAAATGAACTTTCCTATTTCTTCAGCTTAAGAACATAAATTATTTGGGGTAAGGGTAATCTTAGCTTGTGTTGTGACCGTACTGGGCACAATGAGATCCTTGTCTTAATAGAACTACTGTGAACATATTTAATTGGAGCATTTTGATATCACTTTGTCCAGAGCAGCTTTTGGAAGGTACTTCTCTTCTCATGCATATCATTACATTTTCCAGAGATTCTAAGTGACTTCTGTCACTTGTCTGGCCACATAGTGTGCAATCAGTACGGCAGACATATTAAAGAGGCTATTCTTTCTAGTCATCCCTGTTGCTCTTTCACCAAGCTGGAAAGACAAGCTTTAGAGCGCCTGTTAGAAACCCCACAGAAGGATTTTATCTCCCAGTAGGAAAGTGCTCAGAATTCACCCTGCATAACAACAAAAGGACCATGCCATGCTTTAGCTGCACCAGAACAGTGAACAGATCATTCTGGATCTGTGAGTTTTTGATGTGTATGCTTTCTGCATGCAGCGGTGGTAGTAAATTTTGGGCAGGCAATTTGGGATCCCAACTCTTTGTATTTGGACAGCACAGCTGCAACATCTCCATCCAGTTTGTACCCAGAGGGAACCATAAATGCCCAGCTGAGCACTCCCATTTCTGGTTTCTTGCTTATGGGAGCAGAGCACATCTCTCAGGGAGGACACCAGCTGTCCAAGTCCCTGTCAGTTTGCATGGGGCAGAAGTTTGAGGGATTAAGTAGTCTACACACAGAGAGAAAAAGAAAAACTTTGTGATCTGTGCTAGGCAAATCCCATTGGTACATCTCCTGAATAGCAGAAGAAGTTTTCAAAAGCAACCCACAGTGATCTAACTCTTCTGAATCCTGACCCCAGTGGGAGCAAATGTTTGCAAATATGGCAGGGGTTGGGGAAAATTCTTCCCTTACTGAGTGGTTCTGCTTTAAAAATGAACTCTTCATTCTCCAGAGACCAAGGCCTTTCATGTGCTAAAGCTCAGCTACTCCTCCGAGGGATAAAACCAGACTATGCAGGGTTCTCTCCAGAAAGACCAGAGCTGGGTTCCAGTCTGATAATTCAAACAAAGTTATTAGCTATGGCTCCAGTGTATCCTTGTCATTTTCTGCACTTTGTTGAGGCATCCAAGCTAGGAGACTCATCACCCTATTATCCTGCTATAGTCTCTGACAGAGCAGAGTACCTCCAGGAGGACTTTGTCAACCCTGCTGATCTTTTCCGCTGACTGGAGAGGGAGCCTAACGCAGGTGTTTCAGTGAAACTTATACAATCCAGATGTAAATCCAGTGGCAAGTCCCTCAGGATTAGACATGTCTGGAAATTATTGGGCTGATAAGATTTCTGAGCATTTTTTCCACAGGAAACCCACTGATTTTCATCTCTGGGTTTGGCATCCAAGCTTTCTATGGCTCCCGGAGAGGCATACCTTGGATTGCCTGTGACAAGACATGAACAGAGGAGCTCAAGCTGACATGAAGAGCCAGGCTGGGATGGCAGTTAAGAGGGAAAAACGGTCTACTCTTTACTGTCGACTTTGAAAATGTGTTCAGGAAAGGATTACAATGTCAAGATTGTAATACTGTTGCATAAGAGTTGCTGTTTGGAGGCAATCCCTACTTGGAGCAAAAGCTGAGAGAAGAGGCCATTCACTTCACTCCTGCAGATACGCCAATAAAAAGGGATCAGCTAAACCGCGGACAAGCCCCTTTCTGCTTTTGTAGCTCTTCATTTTTTCCATCAGAGCTCAGATCACGGAGCTAAAATCCAGTAATGAAAACCTTCCTCGCAGCACATGGCTTTGCAGTGCCCTAGATCAGAATTATATTGAGGTGAAATGAAGTCGATCCTCAATTCTCAGAAGTGCAGTGGGACATACGATGGTCTGAGCTTTAATCTTCACACAGACAAAGCTCCTGCAGTGGGGCTGGTTTCCAGGCTGATGTTTCTCATTGCTCGGTTATTGAGAGCCTGACAGGAAGCAGAGAAATGTTATCAATTCCCACTGCTCCAGAACATCGGTCTTGCTCTGCTGACATACCTGACAGCTCGAAAATGATCAGGTAGCAGCTGCTTTTTGATTTCTTCTATTATCTCTAATCCACTGTCTCATGAAATGTTTTGTTAATGCTTTAAGGACATCCTATTGAGGGGAGTGTGGTTTCCCCTCTAGCCAGCAGGTAGAGCCAGCAAGCCTTGCATTGTGTCACAGGTTAATAGCAATTTCACAGAAACCTCGACAAACAGATAGCTTCCTCTCTCCCTTTGTCCCCCGGAGAAAGCTCAGAGTCTAATAGCAATCCTAAAAGCCTGTGTAGGGAATGAAAAATATCACGGTTGGAAAATACTTGCCCGGGTGACGTTCTGTAATGAAGATTTCAGCATTTGCTTGAGTGACTGCACAAGTAAGACCAGGGTATGGGAATCTCATTGGATATAAACTAGCACCCAAACTGTGCTAGCTCTGAATTTGGCTTTTTGTAGGAAAACAGAGGAAGAAGGAAAGGAAGGAAGGAAAGGAAGGAAAACCAACCTCATCGCTTTCCACAAGCATGTTCCTTACAATGTAAAGGGCAGTGGCCCCAGGCAGGGCTGCTCTGGGCATGTTTCAGGCCATCATGCACTTCTTTCCTCTTCACTGCAATCACTGACTTTGAGTGTCTTTGAGTCACTGCCATGAGTGACTTTGAGTCACAATCTCCTTTTTTTGGCATTTAGAGGTGAGAACAAGGTGGTGCATCCCAGAAGGTCTGCTGGTCTATGCACACCACACTGCAGGCAGCTGAGCTTCACACCAGCCACCACCTGTGCCTCAGTCCTCATCAGAGCTCATCAGCCTGCCTCATGGTCATGGACATGGCCTTAAACAGTGTGTCCTATGAAGGAGTACACTTAGCTTAGATTGTACATTATTTGTTATATCTAAGATGAAAACTAAATAATTCTATAGACAATAGTTATAACAAATACGTAATTTCTTATGACAGAACATGTATACACACATTTTTTATTATTTTTTGAAATCTTTAGACTGCTCCATTTTAGCTTGTGGTCACTTTTTGTACTTTCATTTTAATACCATTAATGACCATAATGACCATCCAACTTACTCCTTGTAAAACATTATCGACATTATACTCTACCTACACTTTTTATCTAAAATATGCAGTGTCTTTTTTCCCCACAGCATTTTTTAAAAACCTTTTGAATTGCTCTCCAATGCAATTTCTAGGCTTTCCCAGCACAGTCATTTGTCTCTGATAGGCACAGTTTTTCAGAAAGAGGTCAAGGATGGTGAAAGTTGCTATCACATCACAAGAGTTGATAGTGCTACTTTCCCCTCAATGCTTTCTTTTGCCTGCCCTGCAAGGCCTCTCTCAGTTCCCTTGACCCCGCTGCCCTGCTCCTTTCTACTGATACAAGAGAATTAATAATAGAGCTCCGGTTTTCACTGGAGCTGCACAGCCACTGGGATATGGCAGTAAAACACACAAGCTCACAACAGCTAACCCCTCCACCTCCTAAAATCCATTTGCCTTGGAGCCTTTGATCTGGGGCAGGTGGGAAAGCAAGCAAAAAAACCCTGGGAGCACAGTGCCTTCTTAGCTGGCATTGCCGCTTCCTTGGGACTCCCCATGCCATTAAAGGCTCCTTTGTGCCAGTCCGTAACAGACCACAGAGCATTTATGCAAAGGCTGTGGGTAGAATAAAAAGCAACATTTTCCTTCTTGCTTTCTGAAAGTCAGATTCATTTCAGTCATGCAGCAGTTCGTGCACTGGCGGCAGGGTAATGGGGCACTGGCGTGGGGGAAGAAGTGGTTTTTTTTTTCTCTTTCTCTCCTCTGTGGGAATAGCAGTGGCTTCTCACATGAGCACGAGCTCCCTCCCTCCTCATGTGGAACAGTCCTATGGGATTTCTAGTACCCTTAAATCACTTGAAAAATCCCCTTTTAATTCAGCTTCCAAAATTCACTAGCAAAGGCAAAGAGCCCATCCCTTTGCACAGTATCACTGCAGCCTCAAAGGCCAGGACTGAATAAACACCCAGTCCTGCTTCTGGATGCTTTCTGCTATTGCAGTTATGTCTTGCCAGGACTGCCAAAGTGCCATAGCTTCCCACAACTTGCACAGATTAAAAACTGGACAGGTGCTATGGCTGGCGATCAGCTAATTGAGACATCTGAAGGAGACCTGTACTGTGCTCTTGCACCTCAATTGGCAAGGACTGGTGAACAACCCATACCTAGCCCTCTGTCAGCGGTGTTCTGTAGAGGTCGAAGAGTGGTGGAAATTCCTCATTAGTCTTGTGAAAAGCCTTGGAAAAGCAGACATCTCCAAAACTGGTGTTTTGCATCCAACGGACATAAGGGAGAAATGAGTAGGTCATATGAACACCTTGTGCATGCACTGCCCCATCAGTGGTGTCAGGTACAAAGACACCCTAGCTGCAGCTGAACAGGGAGTACCCAGATGCTTCCATAGAAATGGTCTGCTGCTCTGGAGAGGAGGTTCATGGAGAAAACAAGCCCTTTATTCATCCCTGTGTCCTTCCCATTCCTAGCAGTTATCTTTCCATCCTCTCAGTCTCCTTCTGGCAGTAGGAGCAGCAACCAACAGCTTTAGGGATCTACCTCTTCTTCATCCCATGTCTCCCTCTTATCCTGGTCCTGCCACCTCCTCCTCCCCTCCCATTGGGCCTGGTACCCCTCTTCAGACCACTGCAATTCAGCTGTGCCTATTTGATAGGCAACTATTAGGTTAATCTGACCTGTGGCCTGGCCTCTCTCCAGCTGTCTTTGCTTTGAAGAGAAACACAGGTGCATTATTTCACCATTTTTCCTGAGTCTCCCAGAATTCCTTTACATTTAAGGCTGTAGATGTTAGCACAGAAGTGCTGGTTGTCTGAGGCAGTGTCCAAGTGGAATTTTGATTTACAGCCATAGTGGCTTTGGAAAAATCATTGTATTTTTGAAACAAAAGAAGGAAACAGAAAAGAAAAATAACAAGGTCTGATGATGTTTCTCCATATGATCTCTGTGATAAATTCTCAGTAAAGGTCAGAGAAGCGCACTCAGACTGAATAGAAAAATATGTGCTTGAACTCATGATCATCAGGTTGTCTTGGAGGAAACACTCATTGACTTCTCAAATCCCATGCATCTGTGAGTGAAGTATTGAAACTGGAAATTGAGAGCAGTTCCTTTCCCCAGCTACCATTCTTAGACAACACTGCTCAGTTGTGTAACCCCCTGAAGACATTAAAATGTCTTTCCCTTCCTGTAAGAAAAGATTTTCTTTTCCTTCCCTTAAGACATTAATTACAGGGTCACTGACTTTGGCAGATTACTTGCTAAATTGAGTTGCATCCTGATATCCTATATTTTATTGTGATGACCACCCATCTTGACAGCCACTTGGGCTTGACCTGAGATTATCCACCACTGAAATCATTACCCTTTAAAAAGAGAGGATTAATGGCTGTTTTAAAGTGATCTAAGATCATCAACAAAAGCTACAAGAACTCACCTTTCTCCAGCTCTAACTCCCCACCTTGTCTCACCATCAGCAGTCACATAGCTGCATGGGGAGATGAATCTGTTTGGTGATCTTGCTAAAAAAAAAAAAAAGAGTGAATGGCTTTTTGGTAAGGTGGTTGTCAGATAGATCAAAGAGGAGGTCTGAGTCACTCCACATCCCTGGGTGTCACTGCAAGAAGGACACAGGAGTGACTGCCCTGCTTTGGCAGCAGAAATATCCTGGTGAACTGTGGGAGAACCGACATCTCCTCCCGGGCCCCAGGGATGGACCATGGGAAAGCACTGGAGGGCTTTGAACTTCACATTAGGTCTGTATCTACTCTGTACAGAAAACACCAACCCAAGGGACTGGAACTCAAACCTTAACACCACACCTATCTGAGACAGATACAAAAATCTAAATATGGTTGAGAGAGAATTATGGGTAGATAGGAAAGGGTTTAGGGAATACCACCTGTGTAATAGCTGGGGTAACCCTGCAGGAGAAGCAGAAGGAGCTCAGGTTTGACTCCTCTGAACAACAGTTGGCCCATGTGAAAGAAGACACAGAGACCCCTGTTCTTAAGTCTCTTTCCCCACCCTGGCTTTCATTTCTCAGCCTCTGATTTTAGAACCGAACAGAACAGAATATCCTGAGCTGGAAGGGACCCACAAGGGTCATTGAGTCCAACTCCTTGTGTGTAAGATGGATGTGGTGTCATTCACTGGATTTCCATAAAACCTCACTCTTCTACTGAGTCTTTGAAGTGCAGCCTGCTATCAAACTGAAATAAGCTCTCTAGTATTTGAAAATTGAGATTTCTGTAAAAAAAATGTTTGTCTAGTGTTCTGAGGTTGATGATAGAAATTCTTTTAATTTAGTAGCTATCATGACAACGTGAGTTAATACAGAAATTCAGCCTTCCTGATACCCAGGAGGAAAAAAAAAAAAAGTGGGAGAGTGTTTTTTATTGTCCCACCTGCAGGGAGGGACTGAAACCCCTGCTGCACCCCAGAGCTTGTGGAGACAACCCCTGGCTGCAATTCTGGATCAGCACAGCGTCCTTGTGGAGTGGTGGGTCTGGCTGAAGCATTCCTTCATCAATAGGCACCATTTATCACGGAGATGCGGCTGGGTTCCAACGGCGACAAAAAGAAAACACTGGCAATGTTTTCATTAAAAGGCACAAAAGATTTGCAGTGTAGCTGACAGAGGCCATATGTGACCTGCTTAGTGTTCAGTGGGGCTGATAAAGAGCAAAAGGAGTGTCCCATGAAGGTAAAGCTATACCTCACCTTAATGAACATCAACTCAGGGTAGGAGGTGGGAGAGGATGATCAGGTTTCTTCTGACCTGCAGTTCAACTTCTTCAGATGCAACTGAGAGTGGCTGACATAGCAAGGTAGCTTGGCATCAGAGGAGTGATAAAAGGGAGACATTTTTGCGTTCTTTAACAGAAGAGCTCAGCCTAGGGCTGGTCACGAGCAGCTTCAATGATTTGCATGCAAAAAGGTGTGTCTTGTATGTCATGGTAAAATCCTACTGGGGAAGCACTGGCATCAGTGCAAAAATATCCCCAGCTTCCACACACATGGACAGACTCATGAGCACGCACACACTCCTCTCTGCTAGGGCCACAGAGACAAACTCCTGGACCTCGCAGAGATGGAAACAGTGGCTGAAATATGTTTCACATTCATGGAGACAGTGGGTAACACCATGTTGTGCCCAGCACACTTAAGCTCCTTTGAAAACAGCCCTCTCGGGTGAGCCCTTTCTGTCCCCTCACCCTGTGCTCTCCTGGGAGTCTGGAGCTGCGTATCTTCTAATCTTATGTCCAGGACACACGGAAATGCTAATGGACTGTGGGCAGAAATTGAGACAGTTTTGTGCAGGAGGGAGTTTGGTCTTCTCTAATCTGAGTCAAGACAAGATGCCCGTCGGTTCTGTTCATCTTACTGCTAATCTTTCCATCTGCCTGCTGCAAGCACCTGCTTCATTTTGCCTGACTTCTCTTAGTTACATATGTACACAGTGTTTCATATTTGTTGCCTTGTATTTCATTCTAGTGTTTTCAGCTGCTACTGTAAAATCAATCAAAAACCTTACTGAAGCAGCGTAGGAGAGATGGTCTGTACAATCACACCAAGTGTAAGGGAAGAGGGAAGAGGGAACCAGACCTTGATCTTGTTTCATGCTGTTGAAAAGCACTTGAATAAATCCAAACATTTCCTCAAAGTTAAACTGGAGGTCAGGGATAGAGGGGGAGACTCGAAATTGCTTCATTCCCCGTAGACTTCAGATCAGAGTAAACCACAGCTAGCTTGTAACACCAGCCACTGACACGCAGCCAGCTCTGGGGTGGCACCTGGCAGTGTTCACTCCAGGCAAATCAGAGGCTGCAGTTTCTCTTGCTGAAGGCATTTGAGCGCTAGCTCACCTGACGGCTGCTGGGTGCCCTGGTTACTGCAGTGCTGCATGGAAAACACAGCAACTGCTTTATCAATTAGGCAAATGAACCATGGTGAAGAGCTGCGTGTCTCCACAGCTAAAAGGTTAATATGAATGAGGATATAGAAAACTGTTATTTATCGTTTCTTCAGGTAGCAGCCCTTGCACAGCCCCACGGCTGTGGGCTGGAACATGATTTCACAGAACTCACGCGTGGGCACTTGTCTAGGTGCGTGGGGGAAAGGTGTATGTTACAGCATCCTGACACGCTCGTGTTGTATATCATGTGTTGCTCACCTCGCTCCTGCCCTCTGCTCCCCTCCTTCACTGCCCCATCTGTGCAAAGGAGGCTTTGTAGAACTGGCAGGGTCAGTGATTAATTACACAAAGATAAACAGAGTTAATATTCTTCCTGGATAGAACTAATTACTCTACTGTTTGCTTTTATAAACCTCAGATTGATTGTCTCAGGGACAAACCAGTCTAATTGAAAAGACCGTTTGTTTTCAGAAAGGAAAAATAACACAGTTGTGCCTCATGTTTTCTGGGCTTTTTTTTCCCTCTCCTTTCTGAGGAAATGCAGGCAGTGAAAGAGTTGGTGCATATCGGTGCATCCTACACTGTATATCACAGCTACCCCTGTGGCTGTGCCCCAGCTCTTCCACAGATCATTTTCCCTTTAACACAAGCTGTTATTTCTCTCACTACTACTCTGCAGAGGGTCCTGGTGTGTAAGGTGCAGGCTATGCACATACTGAAGAGCACCCCCAGCCCAAGGAGCTCGGGATTTAGCTAAACAAAGGCAGAGAGAGAGAAGGAACAAGATTTGGTCCAGAGCAGAAGAGTGCACTCAGGCCTTTTGCTTGAATATTCCCTGAATTAAGTCATGAAGACTCTCACAACTGGGAAACTGAAAACAACTGGCACATCATTTCTGCTCCAATGCACTCAAAACACTTTGCAGCCTTTCTGCTACCCTGGTCTGGTGTGTCAGCCTCTACCTACTCTTTCATCCCCATGGCACCTCAGCATCTCAGAGCACTTTGAGCTACTTTGTCTCCCCTTTCAGCTCACCCCTCTGATGTCTTCCATCACTGATGTCTCCTCTGCCCTCTGCCCTCATCTGTCTTTGTTCCTCTTGGGTAGACTTGAGCACAGAGTATGGGCTCCTGGAGCAGCTATGGGAGGAAAGAGAGAACAAAAATGCTGCCTGGATGTCATAACAGAAAATACTGACACCTAAGACGAGGTGCAATAGAGGTTTGACATGAAATGTATGACTGGGCACTTCACCCCTGAGAAATCTGGTCCATGTACTGAAGTAAGGAACTGGCAAAGTGGTTGCATCTCAGGAGGAACCTTGACTGTTGGCAGACTGAGATGTCCAGGAGTATAGACTGAGGCTGGGCAGTTGATCTCCAGCTCCTGATCCCTGCTTACAACACTAACCAGGTGACTACACTGACCTAGCTAATGCAAGAGGTGGGTGAAATTCTGTGTACTTTGCCACATGGAGCAGCAAACTACTTTCCATTTTCAGCTCTGAAAGTCTCTCAACAGAAGTGAACCCCGTTGTTCTGCTTCCTGTTACCCATCACACAACTAAGGCTACAGGACATGAAAGCCACTTTCCGTCCAGGCTAAAAGTAATCAGTCTTAAATTGTCTGTGCTTAGTGATAACTGAGACAAGGAAGAACCACCTCCCAGGCATTTGACTGAGTAGGGGCTGAGGGACAGCAGGCATTTTGAAGGAAGGTGATGGCCAGTACAAGGGCAGGAGGTTGATCTGAGAAAGAAGCAGCAGAATGGCCCCAGGAGCATTCAGTGGAGATGCAAGAGAAGTGCCAAAGACTGTTGGGGGAGAGTGAGTAGCATCACACCAGGGAAGAGAAAGCAGAGGCTTTGCAGGCAGAAAGAGGCTCTCCACCATGTGCAGAGTAGCCATCTCCTGCTGCTTGTTTTCAGCTGTGCTCAGGAAAAGACAGCAATACAGACATTCTTCATAAATAAACATACATCACATCCACTTCTTCACAGTGAAAATAACTCTGAAGACATTTTGCTAACTAGTCAGGTCTGAAAGAAACAAAAATATCTCTGCTGAGGTAAATTCAGAAAGAAGAGGAAGGAAACCCCAATAAGCCAAGTCTGGCCCAACTCTAGCACTTTGTACTAAAGAAAAAGATTTAATGCAAGTTCCTTCACTCCACACCACTGAGAAAGCCAGGTGAACATTTTGATTTTTTAAAGAATATAAAACATAAAGCAGGCAAACACTTCTTCACAAATACCTGCATTGGGCAATTAGCCAGTCCTTTCATTAAGCCGTGACAAGGATGATGGTATGCTGTTGCATCCTGCACTTTGACTTGAGATGAGAAAGCCCAGCAGCACCTTGTAAATCCCAACACTGCTGACAGCCCAAATCATCAGCAGCTCATTCTCCTGGGAAAAAGATTTGTGAGAAAGGTGCTGAGCTCTCCTTACCCATATGCTTTCTGTTCTCACTACATCTATTCCTTCACCTGCTTTCTGTTCATCTCTGTCACAAAATTCATATGTGAGAGCCCAGAGCTGAGAAAGATTTTCCTTTTCACTTCTGTACCTCTCCTTCCCCCAAGAGAAGACACTTTAAAGTGTTTGAGCATTTCCTTAAAAAGGGCTTTTCTCTATCTCCGGACCTTCCCTTGCTGTTCCTCCCTTTTGTTCTGGATGAATTATGTGGTGTCAAGTGTCCTCAGCAGCCATCCCTGCTCCAGTCCTCCAATGTGCAAAGAGATGCATGCAGGAGAGGGACAAGTGAAGAGAGAGAAAATGAATTACTGGATATTAAAAATTGCTGACCCTTTACAATTGTTAATGCTGAGAGAGGATTTTTTTTTTTTTTCATGTGGGAGGGCTGGGCAATTTTCACCAAATTGTTGGGCTGTTTGGTGATCAGGCAGAAATTCGACTGTAATAATATTTTCTCTGATTTCCTGCCTGATTACCAACAGGACTGGAGGTGAAGCCATGAAGTTTGACACCTTTGATTAAACCTTGCCTGCTACTGGCAGGAGTTTTCACTCTGGGCACGATACACCACATTATAGAGGTAACAGCAATAACCTCCCTCCTCTACTTTCAGGGTCAATGCCACAGAAAGCAACTGCTCGTTGGTGCTGGTGTTATGGAGAAATGCCGCAGAGCAACAGCCTCTCCCCAGGCTTAGTGGGAACAGTCAGGGGAAATGATTTGGGACATTTGTCCTTTCCCTGTTTCACTTGCCGCTATCACTTCTCATTCCTAGTTGCTAATAACAGCCATCAGACTGATAAGTAGTAATTCCCATCTGCACATTGCAAAGAAAACCAGGGTCTTTTTTCGCAGAGAGGGAAAATGAAGGACAGGGAATGGGAGGAGTTTGCCCAGCATTACCCAGTAAACCAGTGGCATACAGACAGATCTCTTGAGAGAAAGGAAAGGAAAGGAAAGGAAAGGAAAGGAAAGGAAAGGAAAGGAAAGGAAAGGAAAGGAAAGGAAAGGAAAGGAAAGGAAAGGAAAGGAAAGGAAAGGAAAGGAAAGGAAAGGAAAGGAAAGGAAAGGAAAGGAAAGGAAAGGAAAGGAAAGGAAAGGAAAGGAAAGGAAAGGAAAGGAAAGGAAAGGAAAGGAAAGGAAAGGGGGAAAAAAACTTATAGAGGAAGGTTATGAACAGAGAACTTCAGCCATAGTGTAGCATAACATCAGTCCACCTAGCCTTACATCCCGTCTCCACACGTCAGTTATCTGGATGACAATACTAGACAAGAATGGTAACCACTTTTTTTGCATCAATGACACTTACACCAGAATTGTTACATCTTTTGAATGGCTTTGAGTGTGATTTGCAGGAGGGACATGACACTGGTCCCCATGGCAGAGCAGATTGGGCTGGCTGAAGTAGAGAAGTGCTCTGCTGCTGTTTAATTCATTAAACATGCAGAAACCTTGCAGGAATCGTGTTTCTGCTTTTTAAGCAAAGTGTAGTGTTTCACCAGCTCAACCCCCTTTCAGAATATCTAGAGAACTGCTCTAACAAAGACCTCTTTATGATGCTTATCTCAACAGCAGAGTGGAAGAAGTTGTAAACAGAAAAACTGTCATGAGTTTTCCCTTTCTTTCTGTTGCATTTGTTTTCTGGCATCTAGTAATACTGTTCCATAACCTTGTGGCATTTGCTGAATGGTAGCATCCTAGATTGTGTGAAAATTAAACCACAGAAAAAAAAGATGGAAAGGTGGGTTTTGCTTCTGGACTGCACAGAAGTTGATAGGAGCACTTTGTGGTTAGATATAGCTACGGTAAAGTTTATTGAATTTGAAACAGACACTGAGAAGTGAATCACTTTGCCCATGTCAGAGCAATTTAATCTGCAAGGAACCTGATCCTAAAGTTATCCGCACTGCACTGGCTTTCAAACATTAGGAAATTTTAAACATCTAAAACAAAAGGGCAGCAGTTAAGTCATCTTGCTTACTTGCAGTCACAATCTTGTAGCTCATAGAAAGGGTCCAAGGGTGTGAGTCAGGGTATGTATGTCCTTCCCAAGGATACACAAATGCGATAGTGGGTAAGACCAATGGTCCACGTAGGCAGGCATTCATTCCCCAGCAGAGCTGACAGAAGGTGCCTGGGGAAGGAAATACAAACAGAGCAATGGCTTAATGATATTTTCCAAGAAAACTTTGGAAATCAATTGGTGCAGTCTTAGGAATTGTAAGCTAATGGGTGATATTATTCCTGTTTTCCCTATAGAACACCTACTGGATGGTCTATAGGGAATACAGAGACAGACTCTTTTGAGAGGTGCACAACAACAGGACAAGAAGCAATGGGCACAAGAAGGGAATATCTGATATGATAGGAATTAGGAAAAAATAACAAGGATAATCAAATACTGAAAAAGGGGCCAAGGAAACCTTGAAATCTCCATCCTTGGAGCTATTCAGCACCTGACTCAACAGGACCCTGAGCAACCTTTCAAAGGAGTTTTGGACCAGAAGGCTCCAGAGTTCCCTTCCAACCTAAGTCACATTACTGCAATATAAGGAATATGTGATTCTGATCTATATTGCTCTCTGTTCTGACAAAACCTGCAAAGACCAGTCACTCAGCATAGGTTTAGATGAGCTGTCCAATTTAAAACCAAAGAGACATAATGTTTAGATCACGATATTACCAGGCAGGACAGACTGATCCGTAGAGTTCGCTCCAGTCTCTGACCCAATCCTGAATTCATAATGGACTGTGGGCATTCCACTAACGCAACACATTTTACCCTAGCTAAACATTTTCCCACCTCCCTGGGATGTTGAGAGGTTTAGCAGTGAATATTTTGAGGTCCTTCTAAGGCAACGGCCAAAACAACATTATTATTTAGGGTGACCATATTTTCTTAATAAAAACTCAGGGCATTTTTACTGCCATTATTTCTCAAGATTGCAAAACACTCCAAATGTCCCTTTTCTGGTGTTCTGAAAACGTCAGCTTTTGATTCCTCCTAGGCATGTATATATTTCTCAGAGCAAGAAAGTGGGGTTTTATTTTGCCAACTGACACCACATTCTGATGAGCTTCTTTAATGGACCTGATTGGAAAAGGCCATCTCTATCCCCATGATAAATACTATTATTTTGACACTCTTACAAGAGCTAAATATTAAAAAAAAAAAAAAAAGTGATTTTTTGTTCATAAGTCAGAACAAATCCTATGGTGCACAGCTACAGAGCTGTACATTCAGGAAAAAGGAGACTGACTGGCACAAGGTTCTGAGATTGAGATTTCCTAGAAAATACAAAAGGAGTAGACTTTTTATCTTCATCTGAAAAAAAAATATAAATTTCAGGATGGCAAACTAAAGTTTCACTTTTACACAGTCAATTTCCCCAGAATATCCTGCCCCTTCACACACACAAAATATTGAACAAACAAACCCAACTTCACACAGAAAATGGGGCCAGACTGGAACTTTAGTGAACCACCTGAGCAAACAGTGGGTTTCGGTGCAGTCTTGTGCATCTGTCTTTTCCCTTCACTACTGGGGATGCTGGGTGCACCTTTCTTAAGCACCTAACATTCTGCTCGGTTCAGAGTTGCATCTTGAACAAACATTGTGTTGTTACAAACATTGAACAGTAATTAAGTTGAAATCAATTAATGGAAAAACACGGAACAAGCCATGTTTTCTAAAGGAAGCTGCTGAACAACGAGAAAAAAAGTAAGTTTTGTCTCACAAGAATGGAGCCAGTGTGTGAGAACTGCAGCATATCAAGTGCAGTTTGAAACACTTTGCTTTTTTCATGTTCATTTCTGAGTATTTTCTTGCAGCTTAAAATTTCTTGTAAACTGAATCAGAATACTGACATGAAAAGCCTGGGAGTTTATTACCTCGATGTAGCGATAGCATTACTGCACAGGAAGTCAGAATCAGGAGGCCTTAGTTTTAAGCCAGAAAATCTCTCTGGAAGGTAACATTGTAGTAATTCTAGAGGACTTGTTCATAATTTCATAGCATGAAAACTTCCTGCCATTATGTAGAAAGCAAGGCTCCACATCAGCAGTTTATTCCAAGCTATTCTCTTTTGACCTGCCTCAGAGTCAAGACCCAAATTTAACATTTGAGGCTTGAATCATGCCTTACAAGGTAAAACAAAGTCCCCAACGTCCTTCTCCCTCCTCCAGCTAAATAAAAACAAAATGATTTCAGGCAGAGAAGTCATGAATAAGCCAAGCACAGCAGGGCCATAATGTGCAGCCTGACATTGTTGGCTTTAAACAAACAAACAATTGACCATTCATTTTGACAAACACCTGAAGAGCTGCACTGCGCAGAAAGAAGAGTCCAGGGTCCAGTATTCATTCCCAGGGCAAGCACATTGGCTTTGGTGGAGTTACTCAATAGGTTTGCAGAGCCATTGTGCTTTTCTCTCTTCCAGCAATATCTAAGCACATCTGAATCACATTCTTTCACTGTTTCCTCTCCCCCTGTACAAGAGCAGCCCTAACGAAAGGAGTAGCGAAAGAATCAGTCTTTGTTATCTTTTCTACCTGCTCCAATATTTCAAGTACTTTGGGGCCTTGCTAGTTCCCTTGAACAGCAGCCACTTCTTGGTTTATTCTGCATAAATTATACAATTATGTTTCATATCATCACAAGGCATCCGCAAATGAATAGCAGACACCCCTTCACACTGAGCCTGTTTAAACAGGATGCTGGTGGAGGAAAGAATGTGTAATACAATGAGAGCACACTATTTCCAATGGCAAGAGCCCTTTTACACCTGCATAAATAGAACTGGGCCTGGCTGATTGTAGAGGCATTGTCTCTTCTAGTTACTTGCCCAGCTGTTATACCAACCATTGTTTCCTTCATGGTTTGGTGTGCTGGCTTGCCTTCTGCTTTGACTTAAACATCCACCTGAGTGAGTGTCTTTGTGAAAAGATAGGCAAGTAACAATAGGAGGTAAAAATGTGCTGCAAAGACACTCCTGGAGCTGTTTAGTACAGCAAAGAGAAGATTCACTGAATAAATATGCTGCTGAACATGATCCTTTGGTTGCCACAGATGTGAAAAGCAACTTGTTTCAGCTCCTCCACTGGCTACTGGGAAATTTGCTAATGAATTATGATCCCAGTGTCAACAGGCTTTGGATTTTACTGATCGCTGTGGGGCTGAGCTCTGGCTGAACCCCTCTGTTCACAGTTCAGGTGCAAGCCACAGTCTTCAGCTTGCATCCAAGGCTCACTTCTGATGTCCTCTCCCTCCTCACCCCAGCTCTCCAAAAAGCCTCATTGACTCTTCTCTTTCCCTCTTATGCGGTCTGGCCAGATGTGGCAAATAGTGATGTGGCAGAGTCTGGAATGAGATGGACCACCTTGGACACTGAAATGAATCACCTTAGACACCAAACGCCTTTTCAAACCTAGCCTAGTTGTGAGGCTTTTATTCTGACTTCCTGACCTGGTCTGTGAAATGGCCACAGGTGCCTGCAGTTGTTCAAGAGAATGACCCACCCATTTCTGCTCCCATTCTTAATCCTTGGAGGGAAGCTCTCCAGAAATAAAGAGGAACCTTAATTTATATTGGGTACAGAGGTGATTCTCCAAACCTAGCCAAAGTGATAAAGGCTTTTGTGCACAGTTTGCCGTGACTTCACTGAGGGTGGAAAAAAATAGAAGGAACATGAATTCTCCAGACACCGTGGCACGGATGTGTGAAATGTACCATCATCAGCTCTCAACTGCCATTAGATGATCAGAAGACTTTGATATTTTAAACAGACCTTTAAACCAGATGCAGTGTTAGATTAAAAACTATAAACCTGTTTAATTGTTTGGCATTATGCAAGGAACGGTTCGTTTAATTAGAAGGTATTTGGCAACTTGTTAGATTGTAAAATGTTTGACAATATGCCAGTCAGGCCCTTGAAGCACTAATGGCAATTTAGGACTTGTGCATGTTGTACATTTTGTGCCATATGTGGGGTACGTGCCTTACAATGGACCCATTCTGCAGTGGATTTAATGGTTAGGGAAGGTGCTGGCTGAGGAATGAAATTTATTCTACAAAATAGCTACTGCACAGACAAAGTCAGTTTTCTCCGAGTCAGGTTTCTACTAGTACTGTCCAGGCAGGACATCCCTAATTTTGGTCCTCAGGCTCTCCTGCTCTTACCCTCTGCTGTGAGTGTTTGGGGGGGAATCCTTCTCAGGCAGGAGTGGATTTATCTCCTAGCCAGGGCAGGCAGGGAGCTGTGATCCCACATCAGAAATTCCTGATGCTGCACAGTCTGGGTTGTGTGGTAGAAAAGCAACGATCCTGGTGCTGACCCCATCCCATCTATGCACGCACATGGCCCTTCATACATTGGGAACCTTTGGATCTTTCTTCCTAATCCCAGCATTTATCAGTCTTTGGTACATGACTCAAAGAATCTCTCTTAAATCAGAGTTTTAACTGCTTACTGTTGCATCTGGTTGTGTAGGTGGACAGATAAAGACGTTAAGATAAAATGCTACTCCAATAGTGCATTGGCTTTTCTGTGATTACTTGTGAAGGCCAAAATATTACAGACATGGACAGCATGAAACCCACCCAGATAAATATAAGGAAGCCGTCCACGCGCAGATATTTCTGCCCATATTATCATGTTTCCTGCATGTGTTTTAAAATTGAAAGTTTAGTGGATATCTTTGGCTTGTCAGAAGAGTAAGCTGACTTCATTGTGTTGAACATGTTGATACAAAAATAAACAGATGACAACTCAGTAATTTCACTGATTGGAAATGTCAAGGGAGCAGGTCCTTTGGGGTTATATCAGGTAACCTTGCTTCCAGTTAGAGCAGCTTTTCCCTGTGTTTTTTCTGTACCTTCTGATTTTGCTCAAGCAATGATAGAAGATGGCAATAATGGAAAATACATGAACAGGGCTGCTCAAAAAACTTCAGTGCATAGTTTCGTGTTAGAAATAGGCAGATTTCAGTCCAGCTTGGCTCAGCAAAGCATTCTGATACTAACAACTACATTTTTGGCATGAGAGGAATAACAACTAATCATTTTGATTTCTTTCCTTTTGTTCTTTAAATGTTCAAATGTTGTGTGTCAGTGATAATGTTCTGATTTGCTGTCTGAACATATACTACACATCAGTAATTACAGTATATTAATGTGTGCATCCTTTCACACTTAACATTGTGTTTCAGCACTGAATGGAACATGTTATCTGGAAGTTGATTCTGAATAAAGATATTTCAAAATATTGGAATTCTTTACAGACTGGAAATCTTTTGGTTTCTTTGGCCAGTTTTCATTAAGAGCACAAATGAGCAAACTTCCTAAGTATTTAAAATGGAAACATTTTGATCGATTTCATTTTATTATTGTTATTATTTGATATCAAGTAGTTGGTTAATTATTTTTAATATTATTCCCTGACACTGTTCTCTTTTCACTCAGTAAGCTAATAAACTCAGTATATTTGATTTCTAGTCCTGCCCTATGTTGCCCATTGTGCAAGTCACTTCAGCTTTCTTTGCTTTATTTTGCTACCAGGAAAATCATGAAGTGTGCTACAGAGCAAAAAACCTTGAGAGACATTACCAACCGCATCTTCCTCCATCCTGCTTTTAAAGATCTACAGTGGCAGAGGCTCCAAACGCTTCCTGGGATATCTATCCCTGTGTATTTTTCCTTCCCCTTAAAAAGATTTTCCTCCTGTCTAACTCAAACCACCACTACTGCAATTTAAGCCCATTACTTCTTTCTTTATCCCCAGTGGATATACCGAAGAGTTCATCACCTCCCTCTTTGTGGCAATCTTTAACATATTTGAAGACTGTTATCACAACTGTCTCACAGTTGTCTTTTCTCTAGACTAAACAATCCAAGTTCTGTCAATCTTTTACATGTAAGTTGTATTTTCAGTCCTTCTCATCATATTTGTCATTTTCTGCTGGATTCTCTTTTACGTAGCCACCATCACATTGTCTTCCCTCTGCCACTTTCTTGGTTTCAGTGTTGCAGCTGGAATGATTTTTCTCCAGGTGCTCATGTACCAGACGGCACAATTCAAACTTGCTGTGGTGTAGCATTGCTGTAACACACCCCAGTAAATAACAGCATGTCATGAACCAGATCCCTAGAAGTTCTTGACACGTGAACTCAGCCATGCCATCAGGGCTCTGGGCTCTGTGCTGAGATATGGAAAAACTGTGTAACAATAGTCAGCTCAAGATGATTAAATTTTTTGTTGTTTTTGGTTTTTTTGGTTGTTGTTGTTGTTGTTTGTTTGTTTTCGCTCTGCTTTGCTTTTTGGTTTTTTTTTTTTTTCCTTTACTTTTCAAAGACTTCTAATGAAAAAATGTTAGAATGAGGTCTATACACAGAACACCGGGGTGTAGGAAACTTCTCAAGAAGTTAGCTGTCTTTGGGAAATATCGGGGGACATAGTTTTCTTGTCAGCTCAAATTTCAGCAATACAAAACTCCAAACTACTCTGATCTAGTATCACAAGCAACAAACCTTAACACATCTATTTTATTCCCAAATACACTCTCCAGAGCCACCACAACGCAAAAGATCTAACACGGGGTGACTAACACTTACAGTGTTTCTCTGTACACAACAACACAAGGTGTCTATTATTTAAATCTGGGCTGCTTTTTCATGCCACATAGATCTCTGAATAAATACAACTTAATAGGGAAGATAATTATTTCAGCCCAAGTCTTAGTACAGATACTTGGAGAAAGGAGGTAAATATTTATTCCTACATTTATTTCTTGGAAAGTTCTCTTGGCTATAAATTGCTCCAGGCTTGTAAATTCATCTCAGAAGGCTAGTCACAGGCATATCTCAGATGGGTTCAGAGTGCACTTTTGTTTTGGATAAGCTATAGATGCTTCAGATGTTTCTTTGACTCTCCCCTAAAGGTCTTCAGTTTGCAAACCTGACAAAAAAACTTCTATACCTAATATTTTCTACTTTTTCTTACACTGAAAATGGTAGAACAGCATTTGAGATGACTCCTCCAGCACTTTCACATGCTAGCCCTGATCAGAAATAGGAAGCATAATAACAAGCAAAATTGAGCCACTGTGTATAAAAAGGGCATATTTGGGGGAACGCATGGAGTTATGGGCAAAGCCTCCCAGTGAACCAGTTTTAGTCAAAGCCAAGTGCCTGGAATCCATTCAGGAGAAACTCAGCATAAGTCTCTGTCCTTGTTGTGCAGGAGGTCATGCACGGGAGGGTCACTGTGAGAATCTCAGTGCATATACTTTCGCCTCTGCTCCTCTGCAGGGCCTGCTATGGGGAGCTTATGGGCAGTTGCTACCACTTGCTGCTATATTCATCCAAGGTTTGGGCACTCGAGCACAAACCAGGCAGTCACAGGGTAAGCAGTCCTTCAGCTAGGCATTTTTCCTTTCTGGATGTAACTGGAAACTGCAATGATAAAAAGCAGATTGTATCCCTGAGTTGGCATCTAAATTGTTCTTTCTTCCAGGGACCCACTCTTGGAGATCGTCTCTGATGAGCCTGCTCATTACAGCCAGCAGGTTGGAGAAGGAACTGTGGGAATTTCACTGACATTCACATTATTATCATCACTGTTTAGCATTCACAAGGACTTGGGACCTTTTGCACATCCCACCCTCTTTGTAAGCACAAAGCACATAAAAAAATCATGGTCCCAAAGAGCTTGTTATCTAGTTGTCAAAAAAAGCCCATCGCTGAAACCACAGAGGAGGAAGGTTGTAATTGTAAGACAAGGGTGTTTTGTTTTGCAATAAAATTCTGGTGCTGGGAAATACTGGACCTGTTAATGTAGCACCAACTAGTTTACATACATGGTTTTGGCCTTCAGTTTGGACTTCTTCAGCTCCCACAGATCCATATGTCTTCCTTTATTGGTGACCTGGGCCCAGTCCTTTTTATCAAAGAGGCTCAATTCAGCCAAATGCCAGATAAGGAGAGAAATCTTTCCCTAGCATCTCCTGCCAGTTCTGCCCTTCTCCTTTGGAGCATCCTTCCCCTCCAGCCAGTGGGGATCTGATATGCACAGTGGAGCAATTCAGCTTAAGTCAAGAAGAGAAGGCTAGTTTTTGCTGTCCATCCATCCCAGTGTCCAAGGAGACCTCTTCTTCCTCACAGCTGCTGAGGGGTTTCTGGTAATTGGTGAGACCTTGCGCTTTTCCTCCTGGCATCAGCAACTCTCCCCTTTTATCACATTTGCTGCTGACTCCTTCCCGTCTGCTGCTCCTTGCAGTTGTCTGCCAAAACCAATATTCTCACAGCTGCCAGAGGCAGCTTAGACTGGCACGTCATAAAAGGCAACAAGGGCCACATTTCCAGATTAAAATAAACCCAGCCACTTCAGCGCCTTCTGACAATGTGTTTGACATGCCTGTGCTGTGGCCTCACTCCTTGGCTCTGACAAGACACAGACATGACCATGGCAGCTCACACGGGCACCTTGCTCCCTCTCCATATGCCCAGCAGGAGTGGCCTGTAGGATGACACAGTGCTGTAGACCTAATCCTGCTCCTCTCTCATACCTGCCTTCTTTCCTTGGGATTACAGAGGACCGTGGTTGAACACCAGACTGACCCTGTTGCCTTTCGCAGGACTTACCTCCTAGCCTTGCCATGATTAGGTGGATCTACTGTTAACTAATCTACTGCTACCTCATGCAATACGTCTTGTTTTGGATGGAGGTTGCCCTCTGTGTCCATACCCAACTATTAGCAAAAGGGAAGAGAATCTCTACACATTCCCAGCCAGCACTACATATCTCATTTCCGAGAAAAAATGATGAAACTGGCACAGCAGCCTGCAATTCCAGAGGATAGGAATCCCTAACCCAGGTGGTCCTTTCCCATTCTCCATTCCAAAGAAAACTTTGGCTTATGAACAATGTCTAACAGGAAAGAAATTTGGTGCAAAACAAAAAGAGCAAGCCTGGGGCAGAACAGGATAAACAGAGTCTGAACCTTGTGCTTTGGGTAGGAAATACACTCATAGGCTTTGAAGGCATAAGACCACTTCATGTTTTTACTTAAGTCAGTTGGTAAAGTCATTTGAAATCCTCTGGGGAAAGGTCCTAGGGCATGCATTTATGGGTCACTGAGGGTGAAAGCTCCTAATCTCAGCCATAGAGTAACAATCAGTATTTACTGAAAACTCATAGTGCAAGGACACAAGCTCCCACAGGTCCCTCCTTAGCACACTAGTAAAATGGGGGCACGTGGTGTGGCACACTGACTCCTTTTATGGATTGATGGTGATCTAGGGGTCTGTCTTCATCTGTTTCTACTTGACACCACGAAGCAGTTACAGTGTTTTGGGGTAAATGCCAGGCTGTGTTACCAGTTATTTTCCCATATTCCTACCTTAATGCTGTTCACCCCTTTTGTGCACTACAAATAGGTCTGCAAGCTCACAGATCACATTACTTTGCCTCCCACCACCTCTCTTCACCCCATGCTCGGGAGCAGTCTTAGGGTGCTTTAGACAGAGATTAGTTCACAGACTCCGTTAAACTTTACAGCCACCAGAAAGCATTGGCCAGCCTCTAGACCATTACTATTAAGAGGCTGGCATTAGGGCTGCTGATGAAAACCACTGGGTATTTCCCATCACAATACTCACCAATCAGTTGCTGATGACTTTGCTGAACTCTCAGTATTTGAACTGAAGTCATTCTTCCTCTATAGTCCTAGTGAGTCTGTACTTCCAAAACAAGGCTTGAAATTTGGCTGGAAAATGGCTTTAGGTGTAGCCTTTTGTTGTCATATGAAAATCCACACCAATTTGATCCACTGAAATTAAAGACAACAATAGAACTGGAGCCAGGAGATGGTTGTTTGGTTGGTTGGTTGTTTTTTTTAACATAGCAATGTTCAGGTATTATATTTAGGGACCCTTCTATCAGCTGAAGTTAGTGGATCTAATCAAAAACCTTTTAAAGTCTCTCTCAGTCTGCTACTCCCTGGACCTCTTAATTTATGGGAAAATCTTTGGTAATAAAGAACTGTCAATCTGGAGGTGGGAAACACATCTTGTGCTGGGTAGCTGATCCATTCTACCATCTTTATAAGCTGATAGTGAGAATGACAGAAGTATTTTAGTGGAGTTTAAATTGTGCATGTATATTGTGAGATGTCTTCCTTACTCACAGACATCCAGATTGCTCAGATTTTAACACACAGTTATAGAAGCAATAAGATGACTCTCTCTAGAGGTGCCTGTGCCTCTGCAATGAGCAGAAGGAGCTCAGACACTACTTAGACTGGATGTTTAATTTTTGCATGGCTAAAGTCAGTGCCAGTGTGAAAGAAAAGGCCCTCATAAATCTTGGCTATGGAAACTGAGAATATTATGGCTCTCAATCTATCAGCTTGTATGCTTCATTCACAAGAAAACTTTCGACTGTTGTTTTTATTTCTTGAAGCTGTTTCTTAATTTCCAAGTGAAAAAAATTTCCTATGAGAAGGCAGAGCTTCATCTCATTCAAAAGTCTTCCCTAGAAAAGGGTTGTTTTTTAAAGGAATTTTCTGCCAGGAAAATTAAGATAAAATGTTTCCAATCAGTGTTGGTTGCACTCTGTGTCAGCTAGGGTGTTCCTCATGGAAGTTGCTCTTCTGAGTTTGTTCTGACCTTGCGTTCTCCTCAGTTGAACATTATCTCCACAAAAATATTCAGGGGAGAGTTTTTTTCTAATTTTAGTCACCTAAAAGGTAAGTAGTTACTCAAATGGCATGTCTGGGTTCATTATGGAGTCAACACAAAGAGCAAAGTATCTCCAAACATGCAGTGATCTGTTGTATCTGAGAAGCAGTGTCTAGGATGAGATAACATTCACTCTTGACAGGCCCATCCCTCTCTTTTATTCATTTTTGAAGACAACTTTTAGACAACTACAGTTACAGGAGACGAATCTGAGCTTCCTATGAATGAAGTGTTCCAGTGCCTCCAGATACCCTTAACTTTTGGACGAGAATCTATTGAAAACTGATAACACCTTTCATTTCACTGGGGGAAAAATTGGTATTCTTTTCCTCTCTGACATGGGATAAAATGTGAATTTCCCATGAGTCGGATTTTTTTTTTTTTCCCCATCTATTGCTATTTTTAATGCTGTGGTGCTATATGTAGAGTTGTACAGAAGGAAAGCTTGCCAAAAATATCAGCTCTTCCATACCAGCACGACAGATACAATATATGCAATACAGATGGAAGACAGCATAGCGTGGACACTTTTATAGCATGAAGATTCTCAGCACTGTCAAAAGCAGAGTGTAAAAACAATAGGTTTGACTTTCCTCCCATCTGTCTTGGTGTAAATCAGATATAAATCCAGGAGAGCTGTACCTCCATAAAACCAAGAAGTGAGAAGAACTAAGAACTGGACCCATCTCACTTTCTAATCCCTGCAATAATTCAAGTTAACACCGTGCTACAGAACTACTTTTATGAAAGGCAAGAGGAGAACTGGGCTTAAGTTTTATGTGGAAATTGAAGTTTTTCATAAATTCCTGTCCTCCCCTTTTCATATGCTTACAGCTTCTGAAACTTAGCAAATGTAAGTTACAAAACCAAATTTTCTTTCAGGAAAGAGCTGTACCACCTTCACAACAAAATATGTGATCTAACCTGCTGTCCAGGTTCCTCCCCAGCTTCTGTTTCTCCTCTGCTGAAACTACAGAAATATCTTCCAGATCCTCAGTCTGTTCTTAACCTACCAGAGGTAACATTGCAAATGAATGATACTGGAGCAATACGAAAAGAGATGACTGAGAAGGGGAGGAATAGAAGTCTGTAAAATCATGACTGGTCTGCAGAAGATGAAAGCAGAATAATTATTCTCTCTCTTCCAGCACAAGAATAGGAAAGAATGAAACAAACTGGAAAGACAAAGGGAAAAAAAAAAAAAAAAGAGTGGTTCTTTATAGAGGTTGTAGTTAATTTGTGGAAACACTTGCCACAGGAGATTGTGGAAAGTAAAGGTTTACAAGAGCTTAAAAAGTTTCAGGAAAACAAAACAAAACAAAACAAAAATCTATCAAGAAATGTTAAATACTGCAGTACAAGAACTCCCCTGAACCACGTTATGACAAAGCCAGAGGGGTATCCTGTGGAAATATCCCTACCCCTGCTCCCTGGTCCGTTACCCTGGACATTCAATATGGGCTGACTTTGAAAAAAGGGATGGACCTTTGTCCTGCCTGCACATGGTTGTTCTTATGTCAATGTGTGGGATGAGACCTGCTGGGACAATGTCTGCATCTCTTGATCTGGGGATGGGTATGACTAGAGAATCCATTTGTTCTTCCAAAAATGACTCTTGACTTGTGTTCATCCCCAGATGTTTGGCATTGGACGCTGTCTACCCAGCAAGCCAGTTGTAGAAGACCTGGCTGTGTCTCAGGTTCGCATGGTAGCTTCCTTCCCTCCTTCTTGATCCTGTCAGTCCCACATCCTGTTCTCAGCTGCACAGTGACTCAAAACCCTTTTGACAGTCCTTCAAGGCTGTGCTCCAGATCCCCAGCATTTCATAATTATGCTATCCAAGCCATTTAAATTTTGGATAAAGAAAGAACAAAGTGAAATCTGCTCTCTGAGCCCAGCTGCACACATAATAGAGGGTTTTTACAGCCTAACCCCAAAGGGGTATTGCAAACCCTGGTTGACTCAACAAGCTAGAATATATTCTCTGCAGGACACAGTGTGGTTCTGGTATACTACCCATCTGGATCAATACAGAAGGAAACAAGGCAGATGAGAAGAAATATGCAGGACATAGCTAGAGGATGAAGGCATAAAAACTGGCCATAACAGGACTCCAGCAAATTTCCCAGTAATACAGCAATATGAAAATGAAATCCTTCTTGAAAGAGCATAGAGCACAGGACTGGATAGCTAAGAGTCTCTGCCTGCTGGGGAGAGGGCCAGACGAGTGGCTTTGTAATGACTGAAATCAGACAGCTGTTAAGTATTGTATGTGACAAACTCTTTGCAGAAAGTTAATGAGGTCACTAGAAATGGCTCCACATAATAAATTTAATGAGACAACAAAAATAATTAGAAATGGCCTGGCTTGTAAGAGTTTGGATCTGAACTTCCTCACAGTTCAGCAATGTTTGAATTGAAGGCTTTTGGCTTGGCCCATTGCAGAGGGAGAACCGAGGAAGAAAACTGGAATTCAGATCTGTTCTCTGTCTTTTACATGGTTGGGTGTGTTTTCAGGACAGTCGTTAATCTGTTCTCATTTCTCTATTTTTATGAAGCGGACACTGAAGTTGTACTACATGTACAACAGCTACAAGTTCCTTGGGTTTGAATCTGTTTAAAGTATTAGGTATTTAGATTCTGTGACACTAATCTTCAGCACTGCAAGCTTATTTTGATACACCAAAGTGTATTGGTTAAAAACCTTTCCTGCAGAGTCAATTCAGATTTCCTGAAGGTAACCCTAGTACCTGTATCCATCCTCCAGGACAAACATTCTGGCTGCAAGATTGTTAGTGCTGCTTTATCTTTTAACAAGAAGCAGCCCTGCTCGAAAATCTGTGTGGAAAGAAGACTTAATAAACTGGATCCTGAATGGAGATATGTCTTTACAGCATGTTGGTCTCCTACTGTAGAAGAACCTGCATGGAGGGAGGTGATACTGTCACTGACAGAAGACACTCGGGTGTTTACTCTGTATGTTTGAATTACACTGTGTAAAGAAGATGACAGTTTCAGTGTAGCTGAAATGATAAGTTCTAGGTGTCTAAACTAGATACACTAGATATTGCCCTGCTCTAATACTTTTATAATGTTCTGTAGTGAATTACATATGCGTTGAGTGACTCAGTACAATAGCTACTTCTTAGAAACCAAAGTGATCTCTCACACACGGTACAGCTGAAACTGAAGGACAGAAACCATGTGCCATTCCCTGATTTGTGCTCTACCAGAAGTCTGTGCAATCATGGCAGCCCTTTCTGATGTTGCTATCTAGGTATCATTATCATATATGGGTAGGCTGAGAAACAGACATGTTAAGAAACACTGAAACTGTAAAGATTTGAGAACAGGCAGACTGAATTATACACTGTACACTTCAGCCCACTGAAAGTACCCATGTTATGCACAGCCACCTTCACATAATAATTGATTTCTTACTAATCATTTATCCATTCAGAGCATGTGCTTCCTTTTTCAGGTATTAGCATAACCTGCCTCACACGGCATCTGAAATGTGGGCTTCCTTGCATGCCTGAGCGAGGCTTGGAGGCCTGGGCTCCCAAGGCAAGAAAGCTGCTTACAAGTTTTAGTATTTTTGCTGAAACAATTGGATAAAAAGAAATCATGAACACCTCAGCACAATGACTTTTGGACCCTGCTGGTGTGAAGAAAGAACACTCAACTAAGGCCAAAGCTGCATGTCCAAAATCATATGAAGGCAATAAGAGTTCTTTCATACCATTGACTTAAAGGTGGTGTGTGTCAAAATCTGAAATATGCGATGGAGAAATCAGCACACTTGTACACAAATGAGATCTTTCTCAGGCGATAACACTCTCTTCACACACCTGCCCTGCTCCCTTTTACTTTCTTAACTTCTATTACTGTTTCTTTTTGGCTGTTTAATGTTTAATCCCACAGAATAAACTCTACTAACATCTGCTTTCACATTCAGAAATACCTACCTTGGCAGGGACAGTGGAATGTATGGGATGCTGTCAAATTCAAACACAAAGAAAGTAAATTACGCCATTTATAAGATCCGTGAGTACCAAGGACAGCAAAGGAAGAGCTGCATTGTCTGCAGGCTGGCAGGGAAGCTGTGCTAGGCCCCCAGCCTTATAGACAGTCCATGTATTAAGATTGCTTCCAAGCAAAGGATGCAACTTCAGCAGCTCAAGCCAATGCTCTACAGATTTAAAACTATGTACCACCTGTCTTGAGCAGGGGAGCTGTTATACCATTGAATGGAGCACTTTTTCTCATGCGCGGAACACATGTTTATTTTGCCACATCATTTGTAAATCTCCAGTAACAGTGTAAGATTTTTATCTCCAACCTTTTTTTTCATGTTGGGTTTTCAACAAGGTAAATGAAAAAGTGATCTTGTTTGGCTGAGTTACAGAGCATAACTTCAAGGGCATTCTTTCATTTCCAACCTTCTGTTGCTCTTGACATAAATCTTGGGAGCTGGACTACTTAAAAAGCAGCAGGACACCCCAGTCAACATTTCCTATTCTTTCCTTTCAAAATATTCCTGTTTTCATTATAAGGTACTCTCAAAAAGGGAAGGTTTTATTAATTTTTTTTTTCTGCAGTGTTTCAAATATGAGGAGATCAAGAGCAAAACCGGAGTCAGAAATAATCCATAGCCCCTAAAAGTGATCCATTGAGTTGTGCTACATACTGCATGTGTGTGTGTTTAACCTCCTTGTTGCTACAGGATTTTTTGTTACTCTTTCTTCCCCCTCTTCCAAGTGCTGATGGAGTTTTAAGATTCCAAGGCTAAGATATTTTAAACTTCAGTATTAACTGTATGTTTCCTCTGGGATATCCTAGGTAAACTAAATGCTGATTTTCTTGGCATGCGCTGCTAAGATTTTATTGGTATCAACATTTTCTGTGTCTCAGGTCACATGGCAGCAAAGTTCCTCTTGAAAGTTCAACAAAACCTATATTAAAAAAAGACATTCTTCCTTCATCTTAAACAATTATAAATCAGGCTCTGGGTATGTGGAAAATTAGGGAAATTATTATGTGTTCGTCTGTGTACAAGAACCAAACATGAGAAGGTATGGCCCTGGACTGCAGAGATCACAGTGTTAGATAGAAAAAAAATATAGAAGAAACATATCCCTCTTAAAGAAATATTTTTGTGCATACACAGATATGCCTATGTGTGTGAATATATACACCTATCAGCCAAAATATGACTGAAAAGTATCAAAGTGAAAACCCTGCAGAAATGGTGTGACAGAGAGATCTGCCGTGTCGCTTTTTTATCGTGTTCCCAGGCTGCATTCAACACAGCTGTAATATCAGACTACCAAAGGCAATTTTAAATGTAGAGCCTATTTTGTGCACCTGCATATACACATAAACATCAGGAAATGCGTACGTCAATTTGTGTTTTTTTCTGAGAAGAGCTACCTACCCTTCAGTAAGATGTCTTACCGGCTCTCACAATTGTCATCACTGAGCTTTCCAGGGCCTTTGTGATTTTTACAGCCAACGCTTGGGTTGCTATTTTTGGTAGGTTTTATGGTACCATATGCTATCTTGCCATGCATCAAAATAAAGGCATAACTACCAACGAGCACCCACGTGCATGTGGCTTCCAGGGTTCAGAAAGGGTAGGAACTTTGTCCCAATGACTTCTTCTATTGGGAACTGTCTGTGGGAGGCAAGACTGGGGGCTGAATCCAGGCATAAATCTGTTCTCAGTTAGGTGGGAATTCTCATTCCTTTTAGAGCATTTCAATCTTTCAATGAAAACATTTCACAGGGATGATATTGTTTAAAAGTAATTAGCAGATTTGGAAAAACAACAACAACAACAACAAAAACCACAACTAAATAAAGCATCTTAGTAAGAAAATATAGGTAATTAATGGGAATATACTTGACTATGTAAACAATCCCACTTGGAATAGATTTTGAGTTTGGGGGCCCAGCTATAAATACTTTACACAAGCTTTCTGTATAATCAGCTTTCAGTTGGGGCCTGAGTGAATAACTGATCAGTTATAGCTCACCTTCCCATCTGCTCAGCTCTGCCAGTGCTGTCTGCCTCAACATCCTGCTCTGCTGTTTATCTAAAAACACGGTCATTTGCGACGGGGAAAAGGAAACATTATATTTAATTTATCTGTTTTAAAGATGTTAGTAAGTCATGTGTACTTCTCACTCCTGTGGCCAGTGTCTTGGTATAGGGCAAAGGCTCTTGCTGAAAGGTCTTTGGGAAAGGGACTTCTTAGGGACTTACGCAGCAGAAAAATATCTAACCTGTTTCAGTTACAACTGCAACAATATCACAGTAGAAGAAAGCTCTGTCTAGGAATTTTCTGTACAGAGGTTTGAAGGACTTCCTAGAAGGACAAGATTTAGAGGTGATGAAGGAATCTTCATAGCCAATGTCCACAATTTATCTTGTTAAACCTCATATGTAGAACAGCCTCAGATGAGCAACAGGAACCATGTTAACAACACTTATCAGCAAGAACTTTCAATGCCATGAACTATATTCTTCTATATTGCAGATTGTTCTAGGTTTACTTCCAAGTGTCAAAGCCCTGTACAGGATTGGATGCTTATGTTGAGACTGCCTCTCACATGGGCACATCTCTCATCTGTGCTCACAACTACTGTAAAAGGTGTGGTGTCGCCAAGTGCTCACAGAGTGCTCTCTGGTGCGTCGACCCTTAGGAAGTTTCTATTGGAACGGTAATTGAGGAAACACAAGACTGCATTATTTATGGAGATCATCTGGTCTCACAGCTCACTCTGCAATATGGAAACAACATGTAGCTGGATATCAAAGGCCATGACAGCTGCAGAGGGCCACATCTTTTTCCAATATCACTGCTTTGAGGGGGGGAAAAATGTCTCCTCTCTGAGCTCTTCTGGATAACTGATTTGACTCAGAGCCTGCAAGGAAGGTCTGCAAATCAAAAGGTATCAGTGAATGGTTTGTGAGTTATTTCGTGAACAAAGTACAGATCATTAAAGCCAAGTTCCCTTCTGTTTCTAATCACTTCTCCGTTAATTTAATCCCTTTCCAGTAAGAGAAAATACAGAATGAGTGAATGGCAGAGTCTATAGGGTGATGGCCATGAAGGTGAGATATAGACCAGTTGGTTCTGGTCAGTCTTGGACTAGACTCAAGGCTAACTGTGTCATTGACAAAATACAGGTAGGTCTGAACTCAGCACATTCCTTAGTGTGTAGGGAATGTGGTTAAAAATGGTAGGAACAATGCAGATCTGAAGAAATCTGATGATCTGATTTGATTCGCATCAGACTCTAATTTGCTGTTTCTAAATATGATCATTGGAAAAAGCAGTAAAGTTGGCAATTAGCTTGTGTTGCCAATGGCAAAGAAGCCACACCCTTGAGACGCATCTTCTGGAGTTCTGCTGTCTTTATAGTTTGAGTCCACACAGTACAAAGGCAAGGCCTGGCAAGTTGATGAGAAAGCAAAGGAAGGCCCACAGCATTCCCAGAAGGGCCACAACCCTGCCTAAATTTCTGAGCATAGCTGTTTCATTGAAAGAGCAGCAGAAAGAGAGTCACTCATGTCTCAGGCAGTTCTGAGAAGATAGTTTCACAGAGATATTAAATTCCATGTCGTTGATAAAGCAGGCCAAAATTTGCTTCAGGTCTTTATTTTTCTTCCACCTTGGCAGCTTTCTTTTCCGTAAAGAGATACTGACAAAAACTGTGTGCATTGCTGCAGAGCAGACAGAAGACATGCCGTCCCTTTTGTTTGCTTATTCCTTCCGGACTATGCCAAAAAAAGACATGGAACTTATTATTTGAAAATTCTTCCCTTGAAAAAGTATTTGACTGATGCTGGAATATGACTGCTTGGCTTCCTAGGCTGTCAATTCTGATTTAGCAATTCTGTGCTCTCCATTCTATTCTATAATCTAAGCAAAGGGAGCAGCAGTAAACTTAGTAGCACATACACAGTGAAGCTGATGCTGGCTTTAGGATGGAATCACATTCCACATACCAAAGTCTGTCTGACTTCTTGGTAGAGGAATTCCTAGAAAAAGAAAGAATTCCTGTTTACCATCTTCCTTTCTGTACCTCTGTTCTCATCACAGATGTTTGTGCCATGGTGGGTATTCTTCAGTGCTTTGATTACCTCAGTCTCAAAGGCTGAAGAGAGCAGTCTTCCACTTCTCCGAGACTTTTCTACTCAACAGATCTCACTGTTAAGTTACACTATGTCACCATAGTTTCTTTTCCTTAACTGCACTGATTCTACTTCCTCAGACAAGGTGAAATCACTCCTTTTTTACAGGATTTTTATTTTACATCATATATATGGAGGAGGAGTTGCATGCATGCACTATCCCATCTTCATTCAGTGTTTTTTTTTTCAGGACCTACCCAAAAAACGTTAATGTTGATAGTGTTGTATTTCTATGTGGCATTTCTCAGCCACTTTTATGTGCTCTTGGCAACACACCATGCGAATGCGGTGGTTATTGCATTACAAAACATAGACAGAGATGGAAGCAGAAGGATTAAAAAAATAAATGTGAAATGGAACTGTAGATAGATTTGACATCCCAACATTTCCTTATCCCTCAGCAGATGCATTTATTATTTGTATGTTTCCAGCAGTGTAGAAAATGCCTTTTCCACATTCCCTGCATTGAAAGGGGGATGGTGTGATGAATGAGTGGGATCCCAACATAATTTGTACAGATCAGACTTTCAGCTCTGAAACCTCTAAGCCATGAATATACAGTTATCATACCTAAGAAACAGAATGTGGTGCTCTCTACCAGCTTCAGATTGGATATAAAGGCCATGTTATGGTCATCCAATCTAGAAACAATGAAAGTTCCAATCACTGAAGTGCACATTTCTAAAGGAGTTGGCAATCAGTTTCAACAGGCTGGATGACAAATACAGATATTTCTGTTTAAAAGGAACCATTTTGTGTTCAGAACTCTTGAGTTTCTCCAAGTTCTAGAGAGCTTGGACCTAAGTCTGCTGCAGTATAGGTCAGCAGGTCTTCTTGCTAACCTCAGAGAGCTTTGGATGGACAGTGCAAGCTTTGAAGCTGGCCAAAATGTGAAATCTTTGCAAGAAACAGGGCAGCTTCAAGCAGGAATTAAATGCAGTTAATTGCAGCCCTTCTCCTGACAGCAGAATGGTACTAACCACCATTAGTCACACTTGCAGAACAATTAATACATTTTTCCTTTGCTAAACAAATGCAGTTTGCAAGATTAAACTATATAAAAGGGTGGAGGGGGTTTAACAGATGCCAGTTGTTTTTAATTTCTCTGTCTCCAGAGGGCAGCAAGTACAGAATGAGGCTGTGTTTCTCAGTGTGAACATGAATCTCCATTTGCAGCCTCTGTATACCACAAAGCCTGTGACTTATTCAACTGCTTTGCACTGGCTGGACTACTGCTGGGTTTGCACAACCACATTCTCTCAGGACCAGGTCCTCAAGTGCTCCAACAGACAGGCCTAGGTATGCATGTGATTAAGTCAGGAGAAAGCAGATCTAAGCACATTGGGGATCTTGAACAAAATCTGACAACAGACACTGAATTCAGGATTCAGATTTTGCTCCTGAAAGCCTATCTGCCCCCAAAGCTCTTAGAACAATACCCAACACAACCAGCTGACCTGTCGGCCCCTGTGTTTTATACTCAGATAGAAGAGCACTTTCTAAAATTTTGAAACCATTCTCATTCTTAGAAATGTGAATGAAGACAGGTCATACCCATCTATACAGAATGACGTACATATGCTTTTCTCATCTCTTTTCTCCAGCAAACTGTGTTGCTTCTTTGTGCAGATGACTAAAGAAAGGAGAAGTCCCTCAGATTTATATGATCTACCCACCCTGAATGAAACATTTGCTTGCAAGAGTGATGGTTTTATGCCAGTAAAACCACCAGATACAGGCAGTGATATAACAGATCTTCCAATGCATTTCCCAATACTCCTCTAACAAAACATACTGAAATAATACTGAAATAATTCATAACCATGATCTTATGTGAGTGTAAGTCTCTGTTCACACAGGTGTATTACTTCTACAAAAGCCGTTTGGACTCCGGTCTCTGTGTATACGTTGGTGGACTCTGCTGAAGTTGCACAGTGGAATGAATCAAACGTCATCTTGTGCCTGTGGGAATTCGTGCTCTGGTCAGTTTTACAAGGCTCTGAATGTATAAAACTGAATTTATAGAGTTTTCTTATTGCTGTTTTCTCAGCATAGTGGCTCCCTCTGTGAGCACGAACCCAAGCAAGCAACTAGAGCATTAGAAGTTACTGCACTTATTTGGTCCTGAAGTCATCAAAAAGTGGGAGGCAGAAAAAAAGTATCCTCTCAGGAGACAGAGAGATTAGACTTGAGTCAGCCCTACAATCAGCAGCTTTAAAAGCCCCCAAAAGAACTTAACTATTTAAAAATGATTCAGTTGATGAAACTGCACCATATGAATTACTTGGAGGAATTACGAAGACAAGAACAACAATGAAGGAGTAAGTGGCCATATCAACTCAGCACTGAATGTTCAGCTGAAAAAGGGATGACAGGCAAGACAGCTCATAGATGCCTGTGATTTCCAAGCCATCCATGAATGTTTACTGGGACGTCATGTCTCTGACCCTGGAATGGGACGCAAGCCAATCTGTATAAAAAGATACTCTTATTCTCCCGGCATAGTTTTGCGGTGAGCAGAATATGCTGCATATATATTTTATGTTTCAGGTTGCAGGGGTCTGTGTGGGAGTTTTATATAATGTCTTTCAATATTTATTTGGTTAGGCTTTACAATTATGATCCTCAGAGAAAATGATTCTCAGATGCTGGATCCTGGCTGTATAATTTCAGCGAGATTATGCACACAGACAATCTCTTACTTATACACAACAGCCACTCTATCATGTACACTTCTCCAGCCCTCCACTTCTGAACATCTCCAATAACATATTTATCCTGACAACCACCACATGGGTAAGCAGTGACATTCTCCCCATGACAGACTGATATGCAGACACATTGACCTAGATGCAGACAGTGCCTACCGTTAAGTGTCGCCCTGGGGTCTGTGTGGTTAGTGAAGAAAGACCGGTATGTCCAGAGGGTATCTAAGCCCACTGAAGAACTGAACTGCTTGTGGAAGACAAAGCCTTCCAAGAACTTTTACTAGTTCCCTGCAGAACCAGTAAAGCACAGAAGTTTCAGAAGCTGATGTCAACATATCTATGCCCAGACAAAGTCACCACAGTAAGTAACATTATTTTCTAGACTTCCGTGCAATTTTGTCTTTGCTGCAAGGATCCCCATCTACAATGCTGACTTGTGTCAGAGAACATGTGACTGCTATTGCCTCATCTCATACAACTTTTCTAGAGCACTTGAGAAGACAAATGAAAGGTGCCTGCAGTTTAAAAAAAAAAAAAAAGCTCAAACCGGAAAGATTAAGGAAGGAGAAGGGCTGAGTAGGCTGATAGTATAGGCCCTGGGAAAACACAGACTTTGGTGGAACAATAATTTAGTTAAATACTTACTGTGCTGTACATTTCAGTACAGTGGGGAAAGGGATGTTCTCCAACACAAAGATCCTTTGCCCCTTAACTATTCCAGACCAAAGAAACTGAAACAATTTGCTGGCAGAATAATGGTCAAACAGGTCCACAAGTCCTCTATCAGTAATGTAGAAATACTAAACATATTTCAGTCATTTTCCCAGCTTGTTAATCTGCTCCTTCTTGATTTTCCGCAGCACAAATGGTTTTCAATGGGAAAAGCCTCCAGTGTTGTGCTTCACCCCACTATCTCTTCCATGTGGAACTCTCTGATTTCTGAGCTTTTCACAAATTATTTAAATGAGCTTAAATTAATAAAATTCTACTCTGGTACTTCTTTCTCCCATACATAAATGTACCCAGAAAGCTAAAGGAGATTGCCATATCATTGTGGGTGCATGAACAATAAAACTGGCCAGCGCTTACGAGATTGAAGTGGGTATGGTCTGGGTTTGCTTCATGGTAGTTGAATCAGCTCAGATGAATGATAAGACAAATGTGTGCCACATAGACCACCAAAACTCCAGTGGCATGGAACAAGCCAGTGCAGGCAACCATGTGGGTCCAGGCACACTAGTGAGAACAATAATGTCTTTACCGTTCACATGTAATAGAAGCAGCCAAAGATCTGTCAGCACAGTAGTTCTCATTAAACATAAGCATTTGCCAATGGTGAGTGGAACCTGGCATTTCCCAGACAGAAGTATGTGCGCAGACAGTGTGTGCTGCACACACACACTCAGTCTGAGGTTTCTGGGAAGTGTCAAGCCATACAGCTACTTGGTGCAGGCCCTTAAGACCAACATCTTTGGTTTGCACAGGGCTTAGTGCACACTGATGAATCTTCTGTACAGTGTGGGCACAGTCTGTCCAGTCCTTCCAGGAAGCACGGAGCTGTGGGCACCAGAAATGGTTGGGATTTTCAGGTGTAATGGAGGTACGATCTGATTTCCTATGAACACTGCACAGTAGCTCTCTGCTCTTCTTGCTGGATAAGAAAACCCTAGGTAAACATCAAAAACTCTCAGATTCCGCCAAAAACAACTGCTAAGTAGAAAACAAGGACATACCTATGAAAAGACAGTTGTAAGGTCACCTTAAGCAATTGCACAGACGCTAGGGACGGAGAAAAGAAAAGTTAGGCGCTAATCAGTACTACACTGTGCTACGTTTCCTCTTGCATTCCCATGTGGGTAGGAGGGACAAGGAGAAATCAAATATCCTGAAGTTGAGCTTAGGTCATCGGGACTGTTCAGGGTTAATAGGAACCGTTATTTCTGAGATGCCAGGGAAAACTATTTCAGACCTATCAGCTCTGCCAAAAAGAGCAAAATCAATCAAATATTTGAGTTCCTGTGTAGGAAGTAAAAATAATTACTCTGTTATTTATTACTGTAAAAAAGTTTCATTTCAGCCAAAATGTCTGAAAAAAAAAAGCATTCAAATTTTATGCGTTTGTGGCTGTAGGAGGATTTGAGTTGGATGGTTTAAATGAGTCCCTGTGTGTCTGTGTAAATGTCACAACACGCCAAATAAACAAGGGTCTGAGGAGACTGAATATGACTGCATTAGAACTTTGGGAGAATTCAGATTCATGGCTTGGTTATATTTTGGCACAACAAGCTCAGCCAAAGCCCTTACCCAAACACACCCAGGACTGTGAAAAGTTCAATCCTGCATCCAGGACTCTGGACTGCATCCAGTCTCTGCTTCCATGTCTGCTGCTGCCCTAAGCAAGCATGAAATGGACCGCACTGGTTTTTTGTATCTTACAGATGGACCAACATTTTCTGCTTCAGTTTGGAAGTGCCTCTTGTAGCAGCTCCATAATGAGCTGTCTATATAGCAAAGGTCAAAAGGAAAAATAAAGGAGTTTATTTTCCATTCCGGACTGAGTACTTCCTGAGAAAAACAAACTCCTCTTGAACAAATCTGCTTGGTGACCTGCATTGCTCCAATGGTAATGCTTTGTATTGCTAAGAGAGAAACCAGGAACTGATTCCCAATCTCATCTTTTCCTTCCCATGCCACTGGAAGCCAAGCCTCCTGCTGAGGCAGGAGGCTTGGACTTCTGGGACATTGAGGGAGACCCTTCACTGGTGAAATTCAGAAAAGCTGTAACTTCAGTCATCCTTTGAGATGCTGTGCACATCCAAGTGCTTAGCAGTGTCTCCTCTGGTTAATGACACATCTCCTTAGTATTTCTTGTAGGTCTTTTCCTATAGGAGCATTGTTTTTGCAGGCAGAATACCTCCAGCTGTTGCTAGTGGCTCTCATCTTCCACCAGAGCAGGCTAGAAAATAATAATTTTCCCACTAGTTTGCTGTACGGTCATATAGGTTAATAGAAATATCATATTACAGCAACCAAATTATGCTGAATGGTTCAATAAACATAGGCGACAACACAATTCCCTGTTACTTCTATGGAGAGGTCTAAAATAACATGTAGATCCTTTGGGCATCATCCTTACTCTGTTAGATGGGACTTTGCCATGTAAATATTCAAAAAGTGTTAGAGTCACTCACTTACTTTCCTCAGTTCTGGAAGATCACTGGGAATTGGTCCAAGATCGGATCTTGCATTAAGGGAAGATTTCCCCAAAGAGAAGTTCCACATGAGATGAGTTCCCTCAGGATGGAAGGGATCTTGGCTCTTGGCTGCTGCTTTTATAAGATATATCTAGAGAAGCCACAGTAAGCTATAAAGGCAACTTCACTGAAGAACGCTTTAGAAGGCCTATTTTCAAAATGATGGCTACCTCCAAGGCTATGTAGTTGAAAGTGTATATTCACCTTCTTGAAAACTAGGGCTGTCTTGACAAGCTGCTCTAGTTCTTCATGCAATAATCTTTTGGTTATGTTAAGGGCGACCCTTTACACTGTGTTTAATGACTTTATGGGAAGCTGGGAATACGTCCAGTCATTCAGAGTTGAAATATTGCACTTTGGATTTGGTACTAATACAAGCAACCTTGTACTTTATAAAACTGACTGGGAACTGGTTCCCTACCCCCTTTATTTTTCCGAGAACTACAGCCACCACAATAAAGTAGCAGCAGAATTTATGATCATTTACAGTAAGTGGAAACAAAGCACTTCTGGTATCCCATCCCTGGTGCTAGCTATTTTGTTTAAATCATTGAAAGTCCTACGAAATGCTTCATTAGCGATCACATGCAAGTGATCTACCAAGCCTTTTGGGCTGCTTGGACCTGTCCAGAAAGTCAATAACAAAAAACTCTTTGTAGTTACAAAATAAGAGATGTTAGCTCAAATCAAGTCACCCACAAAGGTGGCACTACTGACTCAAGGCCTATAAAGATTCTCGCCGAGTGACTTTTTTTTACTTCTTTGCCATCAATATGTTTTATCAAAGTCAGACTTCGTGGTAAGGCTCTCTCACACATCCAAATGAACTCCTGACAAATGCAGAAGAAACTTTAAAGTAATGTGGGCAGGGATGAAATCAGGTGATCTTTTATTTCAGAAAGAGCTGAGAGAGGGAGATCCTCACAGCTTGAGTGATGGATCTGCAATTTGAGTTAAGACAAACACAGCTCCCAGCCCATTGCTCCAGTATCTGGACTGTTTTGAAAAGAAGGAGATGTTATGTCTGTCAACCTGCCCAGAAATCCTTTAGCTGGCAAAAAGAATCTGAAACCAAGATTGTCAAAAGCCAAAAAAGAATATTTTGCAAAGGCTTCAGGCGTGTTGGGGCTGGGGAGGGGCAGAGAATTCCTAGAAAACATAGTTGGGAAAACAGACTGGCCATTGACTTGTAACAAGAGCTTAATCTGCTGCAGTCAAATATAAATGTGTGGGTTCCCAGGGCTGTGGCTTTCTGGACAGAGAGAGCACTGACATGGCATAAGTGTAGCCCTTGGTCTTACAATGTGTAAAATGGGATTGAGCAAGTAATATGGATAAACCTGAAGTGAAGGAGGGTGGAAGCCTCCCATGCTGTAGCTCCTGTGCTTTCTGCATTGGCATTGCAATGCAGGAGCTTCGACCTTAAGGACCTAACATGCCAGAAAACAGTCTGGTTGGTTTGGTGTGTGAGTGGAGGGACTGGGAAGGGGCCATGACCCTAGAGAGCATCCTTTGTGAAGCGCACCAGCTTTCCCACATTCCCAGATAGGACTTTTTATTTTTCTGGAGACTCGTAAGCCCTTCCCAGACTAATTAGGAGTGGTTAGTGAAAGTATTAAAGGCTTGCCTTTGTCCTCTCACAGGAAACAGGAGCTAGTACTGGTAAAGGTGGTCCCTATGAGGTGTCTCCTCATCAGTGCAAAGCTACATACAAACAGATTCATGCTGCTTGCAAAAGCACTGCCATTGCTGCCTAGGAGCAAGCAGTAGAGTTTAAGCACATTTGACAGCTGCCTATAAGGCATGTCATTCATTTTATGAGTAATTGTAAAACAGGAAATTCAAAGACTGCCTATGACAGTCTGTGGAACTAGAAAAACAACAAGCAGCGGTTCAATAGATTGTTTTGGGATTTTCTCTCCAATAAAGATTTCCTTTAGATGTTTGTGGATAACGCGGCTTCTGTGCCACACACATATCTCACAGCTCAGCACTGACCAAATAATCCTTTTCTCTCAGTGGTGCTTTCCATTGCCACTGGTCCAAGCACCTCATCAGCAGCTGCTATGGCAAGTGTGGGGTGAGGAGCTTCATTATTGGTTATCCAAAAATGAGGAAACAGAGGCACTGAGCAGTGAAGAGCCCCAGGTCAGAAGGGGATCAAGAGCAGTGCTGGGTCTAAAACACAAGCACTTGACCTAAACAATGGAATTCAATGTTTCCCAAAATACAAGCGTATGATTCTGGGTTTGGGGAAGTGGGAGGAATGGGTGAAAACAGAAAGGTCCCTTAAGATCTCCTTTACAGACTCAAAGTCTCAGATCCTCAAAAATAAGTGACTGTCTAAATAAAATCTGAAGTGAAGCACCTAAGGCCGTAGCTATTAACTTTACAAACATATTTTTGAAAAAGGAAGGTGTAACCTGTGATGTTATGTGTATGGAATATTTACTTACACATAGCTTGCAGAGTATAAACACTGTCTGCTATAGTACATACCATAGGAAAAAACTGTAACATACGTAGTAATAACAAGATAGCAATGGCACCCTAAATTTGCAGAGAGCCTGAACTAGTAGTTCCAAATTGCTCCTTGCCCTCAGGACTTGCTTGTTATTGATTTCACCACTCAAAGCATAAGAAGCAGCCCATCATAAAGTGCTGCACGTGCTGCTGTCTGAGCCTTTGCTGTACTTGCATAGTGAAGGGAGAGGGCGGAGTGCTTTCACTTTTTTTTGAAGGAGGCTCAGCTTTCCAAACTTTGGGAAAAATTTAGTCCTTAAATCATGCTGTCTGTCCAAGACACAATTATGAACTGACCGTGCAGGTTTTTTTTTTTTTTCCCTCTGCATCTATGTGATTTAGAAGTCTTATGTCTGCTCTGCTAGTTCTGAGATCATTCTTTGAAAACCGTTGTCATTAGTTTCAGAGTTAAATAACCTGAAAGTGAAATGGAGTGGCCCAAATTGACTTATTTTGTTTTCCTCATTTCGGCAAATGACCCACAACGTTCTGATTTGGGCTGACAAAACACAATTCTCTCCCTCCCTCCCCTAATTTCTCCTTGTGACCACTGATGGGAAAAAAATTCGTCCTTTGTGCATTTTTGACTGATAGGCTCACCTGCAAGCGACCTCGTCTTTATATGGCTGATTTGAAAGCAACACATTTAATCCAGAAATGCTGTTTGTTCACAGTTCTTGTAGGGTACAGAGATTCTTGTATGGTACAGAGAGGTAGCTTTTGCTGACAAATCTCTCTGCAAAAGCAAGAAACATCGTAGAAACTTGCTCTGACTGCTGTATAGACGCACATGAACGTGTAGATTTTTCTTGGCAAAACTAACCCATGGCTCCAAGAACACAGTAAAAGCAGAAGTTTAACAACATATCAGAGGGCTGGAAAACTTAGAAAAAAAAATTCTTACGCTTCTTGACATGATTTTTTTTTTTTTGCTTTAAAAAGCCTTATTCAGAAAGTGTGCTATTAATTGCACATTTGCATATTATTCTTGCTTTAACCATTAAAAAAAATCCACCTTCAACTGAAAAAAAAAAGCATATCCACCATTTAAAACTATCACCAGACTTTAGTGGACTTTTGTTTTGTTTTTGTCATAGAGAAAGCAATCCTCTGACTTTAAGGACACAGGTGAATGAGCTTTCATTTTGGAAACTAAGGGCACTAGTAAAATTTCTCTCTTAAAAAACTTTCTTGTCCTCTAGCAGTGCCCTTCGCAGTGAATCCTGCAGGTGAGCACACCTGGCCTCTTTCAAGATAATTTGCGTGTAAATACTAGGGTTGGTTCCAAAACTAGAGGACACCTTGATACAATGCTGTGATGAGAGGAAAAAGTACCAAACTAGTTTTGAGTAATTCAGGTGACTGGACATTTTAGCTTTCTCATGGTATCCAAAGCATCCTCACAGGGCAGGCAGACATCCCAAAGGCCTAGAGGAGACCCACCGTTACCTGAAGGGCAGCTGAAAGCCCCACATATATCTTATGGCACTAAACAATTACAATTAGATAGCTGAATGCTGTTGAGACCCACTGAGTATCATGGTCACATAGTTAATTAAAAAATAGGCCTGGTGTGAAGTCTGTTGAATTCCTTCCTGAGGAGATGGCATTTTCTCTTCCCTCTCTCTGGCCTTCAATTTTAATTAGCACTATTCTGTGGAAGGAGTATCAAAACTGTCCTAAATGCTTCTCCTTGTCTTTCCCTTTCCCAGAAGACTTAGCAGCACAAAGGGGTGCCAAAATGAGTGCCTTCATTAGCAAGCTGCTTGTAGCAAAAGGGTTTGTTAAACACAAACCTGCCCTGCTGACAATTTGTTAAACTACTCGTGTGGTCAGGAGCGTGGTCTGTTAGTGACGCCCTGGCGCAGTTAACCACCCATCAGTGGACATCTGTAATGTCTTTTGCAAAGGAGGACTTTGTGGTACAAGATGCTGTGCACAGTGAAATGGGAAAGGAAGACAGGTTTCAGGAGCACTGGAGAGTAGAAAGACTCTCAGGGAGACTGCAGGGCTGTTGCAACTCACATAACACAACAGATGCTCTTCAGTTACAGTTTTATGATTTCATGACAGTGGCATAGGCCATACAGTAGAAGATAGCTCTTTGTTCCCTCTGTTAATTGCTTACTTACAATGTAAATTTGAGCTTCATCCAGCTTCTAGCTGAGGAACTTAGAACCATTTCCAAAGGGACAAAAATATATATATATATATAGTGAAAACATTTAACTACTTTGTGAAGTAAAATAGAATTTAGGTGCTTAGACCAAAACTGCAGTCCAAAAACTCTACAAGTAATTAAACCCGTTGGTGTCTAGAACTTGCCAGTCTCCTCTTTAGATCCGGCAGTTTCCTGTATACCTGCAGCTTTGCCACAGCCCAAGACCACTTCTCTCTTGCCCTTTGACACCATCAGTCTTGGATTCCCCTCTGCAAAGCTTCAGCAGAAGGGGAGGGTGCCCCACAGCAAGCTTGAAGTTCTCCTGAGGAACCTCTTGGGCGAAGAGGTGATTTGTCCTTCAGGTGTTTTACTTTAAATCAAAAAGAGGCAGCCCAGATGAGATTTACTGCAAAACAGAAACGAACGTCCCTCCTTATGAGGAGATTGTGAACCCATCTATCCCATGGCTGAGTTTTGGATTGGGGCAGGAAATCAAATATTTCTTACTAGTAGCTTCCTACTCAGAGGATATATTCTGAGGTAGATTTGCGTGTTTTATAAACCCGGGTTTATAAAGAAAGTATTCAAAAAGTAGGCAGATGTACGAGGACTTCACTGACTCCAGCTCATCCCAGAAAACTCAGAATTCTCCTTTAGATTTGGAAGTGCTCATACCAGCTGCATGGCAGGAGTCATTTCATTACTATCCACCACTCCACTCTGTTTGTGGGCATGGACCTCTGTTCCTTGATGGGAGGAAAGACTGGCAGACAGAAGGTAGTTCAGAAAATGGCTAGAGTAGGAAGACAGAGAAGAACAATGATAAATACTGTTCATTCTTCATATGAGCAAGAATGACGTTTTTGCCTCTCATAATACCTGAAGAAACAAATGCTGCACTTGCTCCCGTCTGCATTTGACCCAGATAAATTGGCAAAGACTTCTGATGTGTCCTTTCCAGCAGGGAAGCTGCAGCTGCTCCAGCTTATTCTGGACTTCACTCCTGAAGGAGGAGCAGCTGCTCTCTCAGGTAAAGCAACAGAAGTTACTCTCCCCAGGACAAGTTTTCTTATTCTTCATCCTTTTTTTTTTTTTTCCCAGAGCAAAAAAAGCTATTTAGAGCAACAATGATAACTGTTGTTGAAAGAAAAACCTGTTTGAGCTGTAATATAAATTGCATAAGCCATTGCATGATTTCAAAATCACATTATTTGCCTCCTTTGAAGGCATAGCACTCTTTTTCTGAAATGAAAATGGCAGGTCACCGCAGAAGAGGCTCAAAACAGCCTGAGTATAACATCATCTTTGTTTTCTTCCTCCTCAATTCTGAACCAATATAGCCAGCACTTTCAGCATGGTTAAGTATGCAGACGGTAGGCCAGGTTGTGAGTAGATCTAACTTCTCATCCATGCATCAAGGAGAAAATAAAGTGTTTTATCCTAAAGCCTTCAAAGTGAAAAAGCACTCCAGGCTTGGACTTTGGACATCCACCTGCTTCTATTAGCTGTAAGGAAAAAAAAAGGCAGGTTTGCAAACTCTATCTGCCTAAATAGGGTAAGTACTCACTCTCTGTGCTCTCTGCCCACCTCAATGAGTTGCTGGAGCTGAAGACCTCTCGCCAGTGATTGCTCTTAATGACTCTTCTTTCATTTACACAATTCACTGTGTAAGGGTGTGAAACTATCTGCTTTTACTCCTTGGAGAGCTATAGAATTGATTGTTATGACAAAGATTCCTTGCCTACATTGTAACAAAAGAGGAGGAAAGACAAAAGAGGAGAAGTTACAATGAGAATGGTCATACTACCTGGGTCATTATAACTTTCCATCTCTCCTGGTAATTTCTGTCTTCTCAAAGGAGATGCACTCAGGGTGGCACCTAGCAGGTTCCTTACTGTGCCCTCAGGTCATGATCTGACGATCTCTGGAGCACTAGCCCTATCCCCCATCAGTCTCAGGAAAAGGCTAAGCCCAGGAAGCATGGGGAGGAGTCCAAGCGAGAGGGAGTACTGGAGCTCCTTACTTTTTGAGAACATCTTAGATGTTCGGAAGACCTAGTGTATTTCTATACCTTGGATGACTACAGCTTCCTAAGAAGTGGCTCTAAAACACACTGTATGACAGGAATCTTCCAAAATGTCACAACACATTCATAACTAAAAGCTTAAAGTCAAAAGGGTATTCTTGCATCCTCCATCCTCACACATTCAATTTCACCCAGACATCTCTAAACGAAGTGCAAAGACTGGAATTAGCCCTAATAAGCATCCATTTTCTCCGGAGACTATACTCTCAGTCACAGACACACAGGCGTCAAGAACCCAAAGACTCTGCAAGGTCACAATGATGATGTCCCTATCATTAGATGAACCATCGCAGGGCATGGAATCTCCTCAGCTCCCTTCCACTCTTAGCTCCACTGATCACTTTTAAATGTGAGCAATTCTAATATACCAGGGAGGCATCCAAGGTAGACAGTAGTCTGTCTCCATACTGCTACAAAGTAGTGCTGGACCCTCAGTGACATGTATTCAGGAACAGGGGCTCTCTCATGTATGAGGGAAAGAACAAACCCCTGCGATATCTGGAGAATGACAGACTCAAGCACCCAGCGTGTGGAGCTAAGAGCATCTTGGTGATACACCCCTCAGGACAGCTGCAGGTCAACGAGCCTGGAGAAGACTTCTGGCTTCAGAATTGAGAAGTTTCCAGCAATAAAAGAGTGAGGTCATGCCAAATCATGAGTATAGTTCTAGCAGCAGGCAGAAGCAGCTCTGGAGCACCCTGCTACTCTGGGAGAAGTCTTTGTCTCTGAGAGTCCCTGGACCCTGGGCCTACATATGCCACCTCCCATGTTTACCTGGCTCCCTTTCCTACCAGAGTAGTGACTTTTATTTATGACCAAATCTTGCTTGAGAGACTTATTGTCTCTCACCACTCCACAAAGCCTGCTATGACCCTGGAGGGGGTTAAGTGGACCCCTCCTTGCCTCTCCCACACAGTCAAAGCCTTGCAGTGCTTCCTCCCCTTCCTGCCCTACAGTGTGACCCCCCCGTTCCTTCGCCCCTTGGATCAATCCCAACAATGGCTTTGGACAAGCAGCAAGGGGAAGTGTTTGCTCAATTGCTGCATGCGTTTAGGGTCTCAGCCAACTTCTGGGATTCTGACTCTTGTGTCTTTTGAAATATCAGGGGCCTGCCCCATTCCCTCAGGTCCTGGCTGGAATGAAGAGCAAAATATTGGCTCTGACAGAAAACTCTGGCTAAAGACTGCCCCAAAACAAATGGGGCCAAATAAATCCCAGCTTCCTCACCTTGCTGAAAGACTCTCCAAAGAACTAACCTATTAAAATACACTCATTTATCCAAATTTTGCTGTGCATAATGTTAAGAGTTCAGATTTCTTTTTGCCTTGCAGTTTGGTCTTTGTTGTTGAATTGTTGTGCTTTAAAGGTGTCTGTTAAATGAGAGAAACAGCATGTCTTAGCGCACAGTGCCTGGCTCACAAGTGTATAGGGGTGCCAGGCCTGGGAACGTCATTAGCGGACTTGTTTAGAGAAAAGGGTTAGTTAACCACAGAACTGCTCTGCTGATAATTTGTTTAACTGCTCCCGTGGTCAGAAGTGTGGTCAGGCTCACAGCATCCAGGAGCTGTTAATCACCTGTCAGCGGGCTCTTGCAGCGTCTTCTGCAATTGCAGCCCTTGTTGTTTGAGGCCCTGTCAGCAAGGGAAATGAAAAGAGCAAAATTCATAAAGCTTCAAGGCAGAGCAAGAGAACCGCGATTCAATCTCATCAGCAGTGCATCTCATCTGGGAGTGGATTTAAATTGCTAACGGACACCCCAGTTATTATGGCAGTAAGGGATGGTACAAGTAGCATTATTTTGCAGCTGAATTTTTAATGAATCCATATGGTCTGTCCTTCTCTTTCTGTTACTTCACCCATCTTTTACAACTTCTGAACACACGGGCCAATTTCAACAAAACTCAACACATCGGAGACACCTTGTGCGTATTATGTTCCCACCTCTCACAAAAATAAGGCAGACAGAGGAAGAGAAGGTGCTTAATACCCATCCTGGGAGAACACTTCCAGTGCAGTCACAGACAACATCTATCTCCTGAGAGGAACGTAAGTGCTCCAATTGTGAAAAAACTCCAGAGTTCACATCTTATTAGAGGCATCAGAGAACCTGGCAGCAGGATCCAGAGTCTCAAGCTCCTGGTCAGTTAGGACTGCCGTGTTTTTGCATTGGAGTAGGGCTTGTGGATGAACCCAAATCTGCTGTGTGAGTCTCTGTGCACTGTGATCTCCACTGTGAGTGGGGTGACCCTTTCCCTGGGAATCTCTCACACAGGGTCACTACATTCATTGCCTTGAAGAGGTAGAGAGTCCCGCATGATCCATGACACAGATGTGCTGAAGACCACACCACACTTTACTGATACCCAAACAGTCCTTATTAACAAGTCATTTGAACCACAACTGAGTCCTGCTCTCTCCCAATGCTGAAAAACTTCTCAGGGCCATGTCTGCAAATCAGAGAGGGGAAAAGCCAGTGCTGGCCATGAGAATCTGGAGCAGAGAGGGGAACTGCAGCTTTGAGTCTGTATGAGATGTACATTCTACTCTTTTCCTGAGGAAAAGGGGAAAACATTAAACCTCCACGTAAATGCATATCGCCAAGAAAAATGCCGTGTGATTAAGTGGTAAGTTTTGATCACTAGTGGTGGGTATTTCATCACACAGGAAATAACTCTTAAGGGTCACTGTGCACTAATTACACTCTGTTTGCTCAGAATCACCTCATCACACCCCACAGCGTGTGCACTGAGTAACTCCAGGTCCACACATTCATTTCAGAGCTGACACGCAGAAGAGCTGAAAGGATGCTGTCAGCAGCGTGCAGCTCCATGCCCGGCCCGCGCTGCCCCGCTGCGCTGCACAGGGAGCTCAGGCTCCGCGCCTCACCCATCCGGCCATGATGTGCACACATCGGAGCCCTACCTCGAGGCTGTCCTGGGGAGAGATGCCCAGCTCCACCCAGCCTGCTGCCATGGCCTGTGACTTCCCAGACGGTATACCCATTTTTTGGAGAGCAAGCATAACCTTGTAAGGAGCAAATTCTTGGCTCTCCTCTCCTGACAGGCACTGCTCTTCCCTTACATACAGCAGACGAGGGTGTTTATTTAACCACTGTTTTACATAACAAAATAAAACAATGGGTAGGAAGGATGGGGGGATATTTCAGGTTAACAGCTTAGCTGTTCTTGGCAGGAATTGGTGAAGTTTGCAGCAGTGATTCTGGCAATAACCTTGGTCTCTGACTAAGGTGAGCTCAGGTCAGTCCTTGCTAGCTGTGATTTCCAAATGAGCTCCACCATGCTGCTTTCCTGCATGAGCTTGTGCAGAACAAAGAGTGAGCTTTATGTTCAGAAGTGACCGCAAAGCCCCAGTGAGCCCGTGGGAACCTGCATGTTGATTTGGATGGGCTTCAGACTCAACAGTTACGCTCCAGCAGCCTGCTGGTGCAGAGCAGTGATTCCAGTCAGGCTGTGCTCAGGCACAGGAGGCGGCATCAGGGAAGAGGATGAATCAAAGTGGCAAGGAACAGGTAGACTCTGCGGGTAATTAGATACATTAGGGGTGTGGGATTCAGATCGATACTCAGGGTGCCCTGCAGACCCTCCGTGCTCCTCTGCATTCCCATTAAGAAGAGTTGATCTCTGGGGAGAATCTGTCATTTCCACCTGGAAGAAGGTGTATCCTGGCTCTGGAGCTTGGGGGCTGTGGTGAATGCAAGCCTCTGAGTGAATATTCTTCCAAGCCAGACATAAGCTAGAAGACATCTATTGCTTATTTGACTCTGGAAACTTCTGGACTTAATTTGCAGTCAGTAAGAAGAGCCATGGGAATCAGACCCTGGTCTGCTCTGCTGGATTTCGAGGCCACTGGGGACTTAGAAATCTCTCAGTTGACCTCCTGCAAAACTGAGTCCGTAAACCTCACCCAGAGTTTCCTGCAAGTGGGCCAAGAGGGTGAGGAGAATGAGGCCAGGCCTTCAAAGCAGGGCTGGCCAGCTTTCTACGGGACTTCCTGCCAGTTACAACATTGGACTTCACAGGTTTCAGATGTTTTGCACCATGGTGTACATATAATATTAGTCGGCCATGCCTTCCAGTGCTCTATCTTGGTTAAGCCCATATATTCCTGCCCACTCAGTACTCAGTTTATGCTAAATAAAAAGGACTGTTGCCACCATGCAAAAGATATATACAGCATTGCTCTGTCAAACCTGGACCCTGACGTAACTTTGTGAGATTGCAGATGGGGGCATATGCCTACAAGTGATTTCTATTTCCTTGTTGCCAAGGGACTCATGTCTATCTTATTGAGTTTATTTGTGGGAAGGAAAAATAAAAGGTCATTAAACATAAAATGCAACAAAAGAAAATACCAAACTGACTCTGACAGACTTTCCTCATACCACTTCATTTTGAGGAGAAACAGCATCTGTCCATTTAAATTAGAGCAAAATATTGAGAAGATGTTTCCTAATGAGTTGGCAAATAAAGATGCCAAAGGGGCAAGAGCTGAACTCTGAAGAGGATATTTGCTTTTTCCCCCCGATTCAAATTCAGTCTTTATTATTATTATTATTGTTTCATCTTTCCATTTCATTTGGCAATGGACTTTTACAAGAAGTAAGCTCTTTAGTGTTCTCCTTTCTGTGAACTCAGACTGAACACAGCCAAAATTAACTTCTCCCTGGGTGGTGAAGATAGAAGAAAAGGAAAACTAATCTTCATTTCCTAACCCTATCCCCCAATATTATATCCTTTATGTGCAAGGCCTTCACATCATCTGCATGTAAGAGAGAGAGAGAAAGAAAATGATACATCAAATTGGAATCCACTGTCTGGAAATATTTATCCACTTTACAATGGTAGTGCCATAAGTAGTTTGATTTCTCATCTACTCCAGATTGCATTGCTGTAGGAAAATTAACCTCTTTAGCTCACCATTGAATTCTGTGATTCATCAGTGAAACAACAGGGTTTTGGAGGGTTCAAAGTATTTCCTCTCTAGTCTGGTAACACAAAGAAAAAGGAGTTGTTTCAGGGGGGAGGGGGGCCAAGTGGGAAGGGAGGGGTTTGCTGATCAGAGCAAAAAATCTATTGAAAACAATGGAATAAATTGACTTTGATGATTTTTAGATATACACTTTAGAAAGGATCTGTCTCTAGAAAGGAAAACGAGTACTTAACTAGCATTTAGTTAAAATAATAGTAAGTATCTCTTTTGTACTTAGGCACCCAGTAGGAAATGTTGAAGTTTCTGCTGGTAAATGTTCTGACTTCCAAAGTGTTAACACTTCTGATTTCATAGTGCAAGTTTTCCTACAGGTTATCTTAAAATGTATACAATGTAAGTCTGTCATATTTTTGTTTATGCTGCAGACATAAAGGTTGTAAATTTGAGTTGATCACAGACCTCGTCTAAAGCACGTGTGCACTTCCATGACAGTGTTTATCTTTAGATGAGATAACACGGTGGTGTGTCAAACATGTGACACGTGTTATCTAGACACTGTGAACACTTTTGCTGCAGGGACATGTTGACACAGCGCTTTTGAGTAGATGAAGACAACATGATGGCTCCACTTATGCCAAGGAACAAGATGAGTGTTCTTAAGTTAATCCCCCCAATGCCTAACACTATCAACTTGAGCAAGCAAGATGGAACTGCTCAGATGAATTCAGCAATAGAAATGTTAAAAAGCAAATGAACTTTGTATTGAGTACAAGAAGCATTTCATCTTGTTATTGTGGAATTACAGTGAAAAAAGAAGCAAGTTCTTACATATAGAAAACATGTACATGCATGGGAACTTGCTATCAGGGCTTTTTTGTTTTTGTTTGTTTGTTTCTTTGTTTTTTAATGTTCTTTTCCTTTGTTAAGAGTAAAAGCACAATATTTGAGACTGACAGGCTTGAGGACATTTGGAGTGAGAAAAATTCAGAAATACCGTTCTTAAGTTGCATCTTGACCACTATCACAAATCCCAGCTGGAGCTTCTCTAAAGATCACGTGCCAAATTCTGCCATGCCTATACACCTGATGCATGAGGTTTGTAATGCCACAGAATTTCAGGTCGGCATCCTTGCTTGTCCACTAAGTGCATCCTATTGACATCCCTCAATATATACATGGAGATCATAAAGGACAGAAATGAGCTAGAAAGTTGCATTTTGTGGATTGCAGGGAGAAATATACTCTCAAAATCAACAGCTCTTTAAGAGCACAAATGCCCTGTGACATGGAAGACAGCAGAGAAGTACAGGAGCTGGTAGAGATCCAAACTGGAAGTCCACTAAGTCCTGTGTGAAGGTCATAGATGAGGTCTGGAAGTACAGCAGTCACATTTGTGGGAAATTAGACCAAATGCCAAGCCTCTCAGCTGCAAAAAGAGAACTGGAACAGGCTGATTTCTGGAGGTAACTCTACAGAAACCAACCTGGGTCCAGCTGCCTCCCAGCCTCCCTCCAGTACAAACAGTTTCAGGGGAGGTGAGGATTGCATGACAAATTCAATTAGAGATGAGCCTGAGGGGAAAGAGGTTGTCAAAACAGATGATTAAAATGAACGAAGTTTGAAGCCAAGGGGAGTAACCAGCATTAAGTCATGCCCACAAGCAAGGAAAAATAACGTGTGAGGAACTACAAGGTAAAGTGGACTCATTTGTTTTTTTCATTGTGTTTCTACAGTTTCTCATTTTCTTCCCCTCCCACTCTCTATAATGCTACTGCTTGGCTAAGCATTAAACACTTTGACGGTCACACAAAATCATCTAACATTTCCATGGCAGTGAAACACTAAAACATAAATAGTTTATTTCTCATGAAATCTGTAAGGAAAACAAACATTTTATAAGGCTCCACTTCCCTCTGCCTTTTCCTCCCCTGAAGCCCCCCACATTATTGCCAATGTAAAAGACAAGAGAGAAAACAGACCTTAAGTAAACAGAAACGTGAGTGTTATTTACTATCCGCTGGTTATATGCCAAGGAGATATCAACCAAGCAGACATTAGGAAAATATTTATCCAAGCATTAATATATTCTTTACAAGTGACACATTGCACATCATTATTTAGCTGGTCTGATAACACGGAAGCTTTACTAACAGTATATTTCTTCCTGTGCTTAGAAGTCTTTAAAGCATTTCTAAGCCTAGCAGTAAATCACAGCCTGATTTGCAGATATATTCTGTATACACATGCATATTCCACTGCAGCCCTTCTAATCACATTGCTGAACATCCATGTCTTTTCATCCTTGGTACTGCCATGTCATTTTTGTTATTATAAAAGGAAAAGCAAAACAATCAAGGTCTGTCACATCCTAAGTTCCTACTAAAGTTCCCAGCAGCATCCATCTCCACTGCTTAACGAGGGGACTGATCGGGTGAAGATCAGATAATATAAGAACTGAGACAAATCTGAAAAGACTCCTAAATAAATCAAGAAAGCCTTTAAAATGTCTAAAGTACTCTATTGTTCGAGGGCTGGGAGGTGGTGGGCTTATCCTGGTGATCTGTCAATATATCTGTCCCCAGAACAAATCCCAAGAATTCTTATCTTTGGTCTTTTTCTCATTATTATTTTTGTAAGTTTTGCAGATGAAAACATTGGGATAGTTCCTGTCTGTCTGAGGAGATGAACTTCTGGATGTTCGGACTGTTGCCATGTAGTAAATACTAAGTCCTAAATACAGGAATTAACAGAAATCTGATCATATTGATCAGAAATTACATTAATTGGCACAGAATTAGAGGCCTGGATTTCTTAACTGTTTAGTCAGTGTAAAAGCCCTGGGACTGATTGACCAGAGGACACCATGGACTGAGCTCTGAAGGGGAGGGAGAAGAGGGAGAAGGCATGGACAAGGGCAGATTAGAGAGTAGGCCCCTTAAGTTTCCTTGCATCAAGCTTCAGACCAGCTCCACCAGGACTTTGAGCCCTTTACTGTGTCCTTTTCAGCAACAAGACTGGTGGAAAGACAAAGGTGAGGATGCAGGGAGTCCCTTAACTCAGCACTCATCCGAAACACTTCTTCACATGTCCCAAGGATGCCATTTAGCCAACCCTTTCTTTAAGTGTTTGCACAACATTAAAAGACTCCAGATCTTGCTATGCCTGTTTTATATGGAAAGCTGGAGCCTGGAGAACTTTAGTGACGGCCACAGTCAGTGACACTCTCAGGAACAGAAACCAAGTCATGACTCCTCTTGTCCTGCCTGAACTCCCAGGCCCTCATCAAAGAGCCTGGACTGTCTTTGCAGCTACAGATCTGTGCAGAGATCCACAGGGACTCGTAAAGGCTAAAGCCGCCTTTAAAAATGACTTCTTAGGCATGCAAAGGCATAAAGTTAAAACTTTCAGAGATAAGTTGTAACTTACAGCTCCAGCACATGCCTGCCTACTAATCCATCTTTCCACTGAAAAATGTCACAAGGAATTGCAATCATTCTCTTTATAACAGCAAGATCCACGGGCCGGTCAATCCAATGGCATCCCTCTTTCACTTATGGAGTTGTCATGCTCTTTAACGAAGAGTTGACTTAATAATGTTCTAATAATTTATCATGTTAAGAGAAACAAAGAAGAGAATTGTTAAGGCAGTAGGATTTCCCCCCCACGCTTAAAGGTTTGATATCAGGGTCCTGTGACCTTTCTGTGCCATTGGCTGATGACACGTAATCACTTGCATCTGGGACCTGATTTTCCAGCTCTTGAATCAAAAGGGGAACTTCAAACCATGCAAAAGCCCATGAGCATTGAAGTGAGTGAATTACTCCAAATAGGCTTATGACTGTTGGTTTGCAGTTTTCCAGTTGTAGGGCACTCCAGCCATACATTTACAAGAAAGAGAGGGGAAAAGGCTGCACATTATTTCCCAGTGAGAAACTCTACAAGAGACAAGAACATTTCAGAAATAACTGATAAGCTACATCCTGCTGGTGTTTGTTTTTTTTTATATTAATGGATTAGCCACACTGAATCAAGTATTCTGGGTGAGGAATGTCTCCAAAATGAATGGGAATACAGTGCACATGTGAGTGATGCTCCACTGGACTGAACATTGCCTATTGATTTAATAGCATGAGCAAGGCTTGCTTAAGGAAGTGAGGCTTCATCTTATAGATTCATAGATTTATTTTTAAGCCCAGATGGGATTATTATCCTCAGAGTGGTCTCCTGTGTGGCAAAGTTTTCAGTCACACCTACCTCAAGCCCGTAACTTCTTGTTGATTTGTAATACCTCTCTTAGGACTGTGAGCAGTCTGGACTGAGATGTTCCAAATGAGAGTCTGCACCTTTTCCCAGGAAATTTCTTGCACTTCAATGCAAAATTAACAGCATAGCAAGATTTGTAAATTCTACTTGAATTACAGGTAGTAATAACAATACTCCAGCATGGCTGATTTAATTTGTTTAGAAAGTCTACCACGTGTTTTGCTAGTTTCCCATGCTTAAGCTGACACCAGTCAATTCTGTTTTCTACATACCTCTGGGATATACATCTCCAGCCTAACCGGTGGAAAATTGGTTGTTGATGCTCAGGAAATAACCGATTTTCCATCTATTATAATGTGGCCTTACCAAAAGTATACACTGCCGATATACAAACCGCTGATTACAGTCTTTAGTTAACAAATGGGTTTTGTCAATTGCCCCAGGCTCTGCCTAACACAGTTGAGCTTAACAGCTAAGAAGACCGATTTCTTTGGGGATATTGCTTAAATGGAGCACAGATCTAGCATACACAACAGTTGCTATTCATCAGGCGCTGGGAAAAAAAAGCCTGGCAGCAAGCCAGAAATGTAAAGCAGCCCTATAAGTTGGCAGAGTAGTTTATAATTACTGCTATTAAAATATACACACATGCACACACACACACATACACACACACGCACACAAACACATGAGATTTTCTGAGATATAAAATGCCGATGCTAACTTCAGGGCAATATTTCTATGATGATTTCATTCCATGATTAAGTATTTCGGAAGGAAGATACAAGATATTAATTAAAGCAGAGGATAAATACCTTCTTAATTAGCTGATGAAATATAATTTGCATGGAAGTGAATTCTTTTTAATAACTGCTGAATGTGCCTGGGGCAATGTTCCAGCATGTCCCCAGCTTTTCCCTTCTGTCATCCTTGGGGAATTCTAAATAAATGATTAGATACTAATTCTGATCTTGCTCACCTTTTTTCTGATTTCTTTTAATTTTGGTGGAATTTCTGCTATCTGAGAAATCAGAAGGAGAAATCAGAAGGGGAAATCAGGCCATTTGTTTTTGCTTCTTATTTTTCCCATTCCTCTTGCACACCAGCATGAAAAGAACCACTCAGACCCACGAAGGGATGAGATTTTCTAGGTCTGAACACAGAAGAGAGCAAGGAGAGATGTTATTGAACGGGTGGGGTTTACTACCCTGATGCTATTGTCATGTAAATCCTCATTTGGGCCTGTTTGCTCATTGTCTTAGTTTTCTGATGTCATTAGATATTCCCTGCTTAGACATATGCTAGCCCAGAAACTTTGAAGAAGGATATTCTTGCAGCTACTGAATTGCTAGGGGCTGAAAGTTGTGCCTGTTTATTTGCTTTCACGATGTTTTGTTTTTTTTTGGTAACATCCTTGCCTCATTTAATAGCCTACAAGGAGTGCTAGCTTAATAAGCAGATGTTGAATATTTTGTTTTTAACATATATGATCAACATGTGGTCCCAGGTCACCTCTTTTCAGCACACTACTCAAACCTTGCTCTGAAGTTGGGATTATTCATTTTCTTGTGGCCTCTTCTATGTCATTTATCACAAAGGAATCCAAGCATTTCATAAATGATGATGATAATGGGTTTATTTTCATAGCTTACTGGTGAGCAGTTAGTTTGGCTGGTGTCACTGCTGCTTTATGGATGGGGAATGGATGCACAGATGTATTAAGATCCACATTTCTCCTAAGTCTGAGAAATACAAATGGCCTGTGATTTGAGTTTTCAGCTGATAGTGCATCCTGGCTTATTGCCTATGTTCAGACTACCTTTACCACAGGTGGAACTGTGAAAGCTCAAGACTTCCGTAAACCCACACTTTGCAAAACCAGCACTCATCTAAATAACTTCTTATAAGAAACTGATATGAGATTTGCCAAGAGCCAGATCACAACATGGTAGCATGTTCTGCCTTCTCCAGAACAGCAGGCTGAGCTTCAGACTGCACTTTCCTCACCACCCTCTCACATTTGCACCTCCGCAGTCTTACAAGATCTCTGCATCACATGGCCCAAATAGGTATCTCTAAGACCATAGAAAAGACGAGTGATGTCTTACAGGTGCGTTACAGCTGGCATCTACTGGTTCCCTGGACCTTCCTAGGGAGTACTGGATGTGGTACAGGTTCCTGTACTCTGGAAATCCCAGTCTGAGTTTCTGACCTCATGCACATTTTCAGAGCTTGCTTTCTCTTTGATTATGTCTTCCTTGAAACACAAGTGGTGCCTGGCCCCTTGTAGGGAAGAAATCTGCAGTTTTGCAGGGTTTTTGACCAACCCAGTTAGGGATTTGTTGGCAGCCGTGGCAGAAGTCTCCAGAAGATAAGTTTTTTCAGTCTGCAGAGTGGGGATTTCCTGTGCACTAAATAAAGGACTAGAGTTTGGGGTTGGAAGGATCATGCATATAATCATCTAAGGCAGTAAGCACTGTCATAAAAAGAGGCTGAATTAAGCTTTTCAGGGGCACTTAGTATCCTTTAATATTAAACAGTTAGCAAAAGAAATACAGTGACTGCATTATCTGGATGGGACAGACTTCAGCCATCTGAACAAAGGCCAAATAAGTCAGCCCCAGAAGAAACTTGTGCTCTCATTGGAGCACAGCAAGACAGGCAGTTTCCCTCTGGGACTGGGGTCTCTGCAGCCAGCTGGGTAATGGGAAGAGACAGGTATCACAGGTCCTAATCTAGGCTTGTATAAGAGTGAGGTGTCGTAAGTGGTCTCTTCTTCCCTTTCTTTCCAGAGATGTTCATTTCATGATTCCGTTCCCCCCCACCCAAAACTCAGAATAAAAGAGAAATTGGAAATGTCAAATCAGCTATTTGTCTCACTGTGCTGTAAGTAGAAGGGGGAAGCTTGAGGGAAGGTGGAGATGGCAGAGGTATTTAAAGGCCATAATGTGTCTTTAAATAAACAAACAAACAAACAAAAAAGTTGTTTAAATAAACAACTACCCCCAAGTTCATGCTTTTCAGATTTTTTGAAATGAACATTTCTGTTAGTTACATGAGCAGAACAATGTATTTTCCCCTCTAGACACATTCTGGGAATTTTTTGTCTTCTTTTAAAGCAATAATGTCAATGTTGGCACCCAACTTGTTAGATTTCAACCCAAATTGCAACTACATTACAAACAGGTGAAAGCAGGGTTTTGTAATGACAAGGTCTGGCCCACCCTAATGTTACAGCTGCATTCCTGCTCCCACCTGTATTAACTAAAGGCTGCCTTTTTCACACAATATTGAAAGCACAACTTCAGCCTCTCCAAGCAGACCAAGACAGAATTTATTCTACCACTGCAGGCATCAACGACCCAAGGCCGAATTTTCCTTGCATGTTTCTATCCTGGCACCAATATGCTTCCAGCACTGAAGAAAGCAGAGCTCCCTTCGCCAAGCAACCTGTTACACAGGTCAGCCTCTTTACTAGGTTACTAAACCTATTCTGGTTGTCTGTTCTGCTTTATTGCTTTGGCAATTTCCTTTTCAAAGTCTAACCTTTTACCTTGGCTTCTTGCTTAATTTTCCAAAGCATTTTCACTATGCTACCAGGAGAAGCTTCAGATCAAACTCACCTACCTCCCCTCTCTGGTGCTGCGTTCCTACCCATTGGGGAAGGATAGGTGCTTTTGGACGCACCGCAGACCCGCAAAGAGCAGGAAATCCTCTGTCCAGCCAAGGATGAAAATAGTTACCTGCCCTGGTATTTGTCCCCAACTTCAGAATAACATGATTTTCAGAAGGTGCGGGGTCGGGGGGGACACCCTCACGCTGGGTTTTTAATGACTGTAATTTAAGACAGGACCTTAGACTGATGTCACATGTGAATGATAACAAAATGCTTGTAAGGAAACATCTAATATAGCAATAACTTTTTAATATTCTATTCTTATTGAGTGGTTTGTTTCTAAAGTGTGGGTGAAGCAAACAGAGGCAAGGAGTCCTGTTCAGAATTAGAGAGTTCAACAGATGATTTCTGCAAAGAAAAATGCTATTCTTTTTATGCCAGCACCTTTTAGTTGTAGGACTTAAAAGAGTTTGGGGTTCTTTGTTAACCACTTGGACTGATGCCCAGCAGTTGTTTTCATTTATCCTCGACATTTTCAACTGCTCCCATTGAAGTGAGATAAAGTAGCAGAAAGAAAAATAAACAGGGTTTCTCTCTTGCCACTCTCCCCCCAGCTGTGTGGGTCACTGTTCCGTCTTACTTTCTGGAGATCTGAATGGGTGCCGTACAAGCCGGCCATGCAGACATGGATGGGGAGGCAGGAAGGACAGGCAGCCTGTGGTTACAGCGAGGGGCTCGCAGTGCTCAGGTGCACCTCCCCTCTCTGCTACAGCCTTCCTGTGTTGTCTTTACCAAGTTACCTCACCTCTCTGTGAAGAAGATACCACTTCTTTTTTTTTCTCATCTTGTACCGGCTTTGTGTCTATAGAATGGAAGATTTTTCAGGCCTCGGTAATTTTTTACTACCTGCCTAAAACAACGGGGCTTTGGTCTGTGTGAATATTTAGTTAGCAGAAAAATTTAACCAATAACAAGAGTACTTGTCCAGATTTGCATGTCCTCTGGGTTTGCCTTAGCTTCCTCATGGCCAGAGCTGTTGGAACAGTTTTAATCACTTTGTGAATATACTTGACAGCATTGAATCAAACCCAAACTGAAAACTGATTCAAACTGTTATTTCTTTACAAACCCAGAACTGAACCTGCGCTCTCACTTTGAATCCTCTGTGGGACTCAAAAGAAAACTAAACAGAGCAAAACTTTCTCTGTAGCTATATCAGAAGTAAATAAAGACTGTTTTGAGTCCATAACATATTTACTTTCTTGCTGATTTCAGTTCCTTGTTATTCATCCTATTGTTCATCCTAATACCTTTTGGGTATTAGGAAATCACCAGTATTTGTGTAAAAACTCATAATTCCTTAAAGCTTTGCAGACTTTGGCATAAATGGTTACACAGTGGAAACATTTTATGAAATTTGATGGTCACTTGTAGTCAGTCTTCCACTTAGAAGCCTTTGATCACCTAATTAGGGAGAAAACACAATTAATAAACAACCAAGAGACAGCCTGCAAGTGGCAAGCAATTCCTTGAAACCACCAAAAGAGATGAAAATCACAAAAATCACCTAACAATCAGAAACAATATTTGGATGTGATTTCCTAGCTCAGTTCTGGCTGCTGATACGCCTAAGTTACTGTACTTGGATTTGAGTTCCTCTCAGCTTTGGTTAAAAATAGGTAAAGAGGAATTTGGGATGTTGTGTTCCAGACACTGAGGTGAGTAGTGACAACAAAATCCAGACATGGAGCCAAAAGGCTCCTGGGAAAGAGTCATCCCAATGTTTTGCCATATCTCAAGAGATACGAGTTTGCGCCTTGCTCTTGATTGCTATGAAAAGCTGTCCCCTGTTAATGGAGCTGTGTGAGATATCAGGTCACTCCTGCTGGGGAGCCAGAGGCAGCCCAGAATAATTGCTGATCGTGCCTTGTTTGTAGCTGGCCAGAGAGGCTGCTGCACCTTAATCATGCTGGCTAGAACCAGCTGGAATTTTTTCCCTCAATTCAGCTACATCATTTGATCAAGTCTTAGGATCCAGCATGAAGTTATGCATTATGCTTTGTCTTCTGGTTTTCTTAGTTAGACTTTGACAGGAAAAGTTTTGCAAAAAACAAAGTATCCAAACATTTTGCTTTGAGTTTCATGAGGTGTTGGTGTTACTTACCAGTCAGTCTTCTGTATTTAGGTAAAGTTTCTCTATGGACTTTGATCTCTGGAACTACAGACAGCCACTGTCAGAAGCCAGAATCATTACAGATTATCTCACATATGAGACAGGCATGCACGCGACTATGCTCTTCTTGGAAACCTTCTGCCTGCTGCTGTTTTCATAATCATAAAACTGAGGCCTTGTTGAGTGAACAGCACAGTCTTGTTTTTGACCAGACAAAGAGAGAAAGGAAGAAAGAAGAAACAGGCCTGGGAAAAGCCCAGGTATGCCAAGTGCCTGCAGTTATCTGCCTCTGCTCTTCCTTCTGCCATCTGTGAACAAGTAGTGACAAGTGACTCCAACAACCGGAGTTATTAATCCAGAGCTCAGATGAATTAATTCCATTTCTGTTGGAAAAAATCATTCCCAAATATCCAGGGTAGTCCATCAGAATTAAGAAAAAGCAGGTGAAGACAATATAAAAATCAGCCATTGCTCAGAAAATCCTCATATTCCCCTCATCCTTACTCTTTCTCTTCCAGGGAACACCTTTAGTCCCAGTCCCATCTGAGCCTTTTGCAGCCACCAGAACAATGTCTGATGTGATAAGGCAGCCAGTGGGTCAGCAGTGACGTAGATACGTTCCTGTGCAGGTTATCTGCTGTGTAATATTTGAGATTTTCTCCTAGATAGGGTTGTAAAGCACATTGCCCTCCACATAGCAGGCAAAGAGAAGGAGCGGCCTTTCTTTCTATAGGAGACGCTTATAGGACTGCCTTTTGTGAACGCTATGGTATGGCTATTCGTGCTATGCCGGAAAACAGAAGCAAAGAGTGCATCTGTACATGGTATGACAGCCTTAGTTAACCTTCCTATGGGTGAAGAAAGAGAAGTCTGAAACTGAATGCAAATCCTTGCTCAGGTGTTGTTCCTCACTCAGATGGAAGAACAATCAGACTAGATCATTTGAGATGTTCTCTTTAGAAACAGGAAAGTTACTAGAGGCAATAACAGCTCTCTGTCTCCTAAGGAAGCCCTAGCCATTCCTGAAAACCACGAAGCTCATCTCTGCACCCTTCCCTACTGCACCCCCAGCTTCACGGCAGCTCTGTTAAAGCTCTGCTGCTTGCAGCACTGCCATGGCCAGACCCAAGGCGCTGTGCAGGCAGCCCAGTGACAAAGATAAGGCCCGTGGTGTTAGAGCAGATGTCTTCTGTCTCCCCAGCTCCCTCCTTGTTTGTTTGTTGCTATGACCCATAAGCTGTTCCCACTCCATTAAGTGACTGGTGAGTCACTGCAACCCACTGCATTGGCAAGATAAAGGCAGTATCCAGAGCACCGTGTGATCAAATAAGCCCAGACACCTGATAAAACCCTCTCTCCCCTCCTCATGGAGGGTCTGTTGGCAGTCTCGCCTGCAGGCATTTGTTTACGTGGCTGTGTTTGAAACCCTCTTCTGTGACACCTATGCAGAGGCCAGCTAGCTAGGGCTAAGTCTTCCACAATAATTCTCTGGTCCTCCCCCTCTTCTACTTTGAACGGTGAAGATGGGGTCAGTGACTTGTGAAAATAAGCCAAACCAGATCAGGTGATCCTGTAGGATTAGGTGTGGTTCCCCACTGGGTGTCAAATCCCAGCACACCTACTGCTAGCCCATTTTATTTTAATGGGAGGAGGATGATAAGACAACACTTCAAAGAGAGAAACAAGGCTGCAGAGAACTTCCTGGATTCCTCTTTAAGGGGAAGAATCAGCCTTAATTGAATTCACTTCTTATCTGCTTCCATCATTTTTATTTCATGAAAGTGGGAGCTTAAAATGGACAAGAAGAATAGCACAGGAAGAGTCTGAAAGAGAAAACAGTTTTTCCCTGTTCCTGCATGTCCCCTTCATGATTTTTTTCCTTCACCTTGTGTGGATAAAATGACACAAACCTGCTAAAACCTGTACATTGTCAGACTCTTATCTTCACCCTCCATTCCCAGAGCTTTGTCCTTCACAGTTTGCCAGACCCAGTGCTCTGACTTTTGACTCTTTGCTCCCATACCTGAAAGGACAGTTAAGAGAGTTGACCTCTTTTGGACCTGCTGCCACCTAGACAGATGTAGTTTAGCATTTATGTCATTGCACTGGGAAATAGTTGCCATTTTCTGTTCTTAAGTTTACACCTGAAGTTGTTTTGGGAGGCCCTCATTTGAGAAGGAAGAGCATTGGCTTTACCCATAGCAAAAGTAATGGCAAAGGACAGAATTGCAAGGATTTCTGTTACAGAAGTGTTTTCTCAAAGCCGCTATGGTTTTTTTATTTGTTTGTTTGCTTGTTTGATTGTTTTTATTTTCTCTGGGGAACGAGGCATATGCCTTTTTCAGTTTGCCAGTATTTGGGGAGCAAAATGACAAAGCTAGTGAAGATGGAGCAGGAGTCATAAAAGCATGTGGTGAGAGGTAAATGTTGGCTGCTCCCTACAATCTTTATTGTGGCCTGCTCACACTTGTTCACACAACAGACTTGTCTCCACTAGGTTTTCACCTAAGGCCAGGTGCTTCATGAACCCCAAAGAAGAACAGTGTTTTCTTCTAGTGAAGGCACAGTCTGAACTATTGTTGTGTCCTCCCCTTTGGTATCCCCCAACGGCCTGGGCAAGAAGAACAGGAATAAAGAGCGACGTAGACAAAACTCTGTCACTCTTGGTCACTGCCACAGACTAGCTTCGAGCTCATCATTTACTGTGCCAGCAAAGTGTTTTTTAAGAAAAACTCCCTCCATTTCCTGTTCCTCTGGGGGAAATTTCTTCAAAGCCCCATTGTTGGAGAAGCCATCACAATAGGAGCTACTTGGCATTGAAGCTGACCCTGATTTAACATCCGGAGCCAGATTCATCAACAACTACTATACCCTAAAGGTAACTGTTTCTGCCCTGTCATAGAGATGGTGAGATCACACGGTTGTTTCTGCTGCACTATCTTTGGCGGGGCATGGATAAAGAAAAATTTTAAAAGATACTTTTGTACCTTATTATCTTTCGTGTCTCCCTCTATCATACACTGAAACCATGTATGTTCTTCTACTTAGAAGAAATGTGAAATTTAGGACCTGTAGCTCCGGACAAAACGGGAATGTCAGTTCCTTTCTGGTATGAAGAAAGGGAATAGCATGATAAAAGGTCTGGGTGAGGTGGGTTAAGTGTGCAGCCAAAATACAGCCCTCACAGAATTAGGAGATCACCTTGGTGAAAATTGAGGTCATGTAACAGGATGGCATCATTGACTGCACTTCCAAACTAACATGGAATAACTTAAGCACCAACTTCAGAAGGGGAGCTGGGTAAAGGAAAAGCCAACAAAAATGTCAGAAGGCTTTACTTTTAGATTGGTTTCCCAAGGAAATGAAACTTGTGAGCCTGTCCTGTTTGCGTCTCGGTACATGACTGTCAGTATTTCCCAACAATTTTTAAGTCTGTCTGCTGCTTTCAACTAAATTCAGCACAGATGTGGGAGAATAAAAAAAAATTATACTCTTGTCTATTTCTTGAACAGTAGTCACTGGATAGAGAAAAATCACTCTCTTAATGAAGTTCTCAGAGAAGGACTGCATGGATATTTCCACCCTATCCGTTGGAAAATCCACATTAGATTGGCACCCTTGAAGCACTAATTCATAGGATGCCATTGGAAGTGATGCTTGTGGCACAATCTACTTTAAACTAATGGCACAACCTGTTTTAAACTAACACAGACTTAGAACTTGAAATGAGCTCTCCATGATGTCAGGGTTTTGCCCTAGTGAAGATACCAACAGGTCAGTACAAAGCCAGTCCCAGGTATATGTAAATGGAAAACACAATGAGTGAAGGAACATAAAAAAATCCTGGAGATCAGGGAAGACAAACATGAATCCCCCAAATGCAGCAAAACATACACATTCCTACATACTTGGGTTATAAAACTGAACCAGGTTTTGTAAGGTAAGAGGCCATATAGCATTGGTTTACATGCATTCACGCACCCAGGCTACAGACATGCTACATTTTGGTTAAAAACTCTACACTTCTTACAAACTGTTCTGTTTCTAGAAATGAATTGGTAAGAACAAAGCTGCTTGTTATCAGTACAGAGTGGACACTCCATGTACATACTAATCCAAGCTGTTGGTTTGTTCAAGTACCCCTCAGAGAGCAGCCTGACTAGAAATGGAGATGTGTTTCCTTATAGCTGAGGAGACTTGATGCTACTTTTCTGTAATTCATTGGACCAAAATAGCAATTTGTGTGAAATCTAGATTTTTAGACTGAGAAAAATGGTATACAACTGAGAAAACGTACGGCCCCATCCTCCTAATAGGCTTTTGCTGCTCAGTGTATCATAGGTGTTGGGTGAGAAGGATCCATAGTGGCATGGAAGGAACAAAGGAAAATGAAAGGGGCAGACTGTTCAGATATTACATGATTCCATTTTACACTGCTGATGCAATCTGAGCAAACCAGCAATTTCCTTTTGGCCTCTGTTTTATGAGCGATCCTATTCAAGCTTTGATAATAAAAGGAACACAGGTGGGTAATTAAGAAGGTGTGAAACACGTACCCATAGCCAGCTTTTTGCAATGTGTTCTGGAAGGCTATCTGCATTGAAGTGCTGAGTGATTGAGTGACCTCACAGACTGACCTGGGGACTAATTTTCTTCCAAAACAGAGCAAAACTCAAAAGGTTTCTGTAAAAATTTTGCTCTAAAAATTACTGGCAGCCTTGCCATTCCAAGAACTGTTTAGTAACAACGCTACATCACTTGCAATCATGCTTTTCATAGATCACCGCAGAACATAGAGACAACCATACTGGGTCAAACCAAGGGTCCAGCTAGTGCAAGATACATCTGGCAGCAGTCAGCAGTGGATGATTAGCAGAGAGGGTAACAGGGCAAGTATGGAATAATCCTTCCCCTCTCATTGCCTCACAGTTCTTGGTTTACAGACTTACTGGATCAGAGATTGCATTTTAACCAGTGTGTTTAATAGCCTTCAATGGAGCTCTCCTCCACAACTCAACAGGAACACATCACCTACACATCATCTTGAGGGCCATTCCTCTGAAAACCTACAAAGGGAACTTCCACCTTCTGTGGTTATTTTTCCCTGTCTCAGTCCCCTGGGAGAAAATGAGTACTGCTTGCCTCTAGGGTGAGGTCCTGAAAGAGTCATCTTGATTTGGACTGTGAGGTTACATTGGTGGTTTTAATTTTTCAGCAATTCCTTATTTGCGCAAACTTCAGAGTCACTGATAAAGTTAAAGCTCACAAAGTTTTACTCCAAAAATGCAGATCACTCTTCAGAAGTATAATAATCCCCGCAGTGTAAAGCCTGAGAAAGCCATGCAGTTATACGCATTTGTACACTCAAGTTCTACATACAGGGCACTCTTTATACGGGACTAAACCACGCAGTTAACACTTTGATTTACCTGTGTAAATACATGTATTTTAACATATGTAATACGTTTTAGTATGCATTAACAGATAAATTCTAGATAAATGGATAATTCTAGACAATAGATAAAGTTCTATGAATGCATTTAATATATGTCACATACACCACAAATATTACATATGCACATAGAGGAGGAGACAGTGCTCACTGCTTTTTTAATTTTGTTGTAAAGGATCAAAATGAATAACATATTTAATCCATCTCAGACATCAATTTTCTTCCATGTTAATTTTTCTAATATTCAACTAAGGCAAACAATTTGAAAGTATTCAGAGTCAACAACAGAAATGTTTCACTTTACACATTACAATGAAAAGAATTGAGAATTTTTTCTTCTTCCTCCTGATACAAATACCATGTTAAACAAGCAGCAACATACCCACATATTCTGTCTTCCTTAGAAGCTTAAATTCCTAAGTCTGCCAGAAAATGTTATGAAGGCCTAATACAGACGACATGAGCAGCTATACTGAGTCACAAAAATAGGTCCTTTCGCCCAGTAGCCTGCCTTTTATAGCAGCTAGTAGGCAACATGCAAGGAAGCAGAAAAAGGCAACTACCTCAGAATGTCCCCTCTGCCCTTCAAGGCCTCAGTAAGTGGTCATCTTAAGCAAGAGTTGCCTTTGGACAAATCATGTTTAATAGTCTCCTCCGTTAATGTGCCCAAGCCCTTTCTGGAGATGTTTATCCTTGAGAACTGTGTGTGTACAGCCAGGTGAATGGCATGGGGCTGACAGATCACCCTCCACTTTCTGTTCCTGTGCTGTTTTCCTCATCCAATTAAGCTCCCAGAGAGTTCAGTTGTATGATGCCTATACACTCTGCTAACAAAACACGGAGAGCTGCAGTTAAACACCCAGGAGGAGCCTACCTCCTTCCAGAAATGGCAACTTTGTTTAGCTTGTTTTCTTGGTCTGTTTTGGCCCATATGAAAGCAAATTTAAAATCAGATGCTGAGGCTTACAATCTCCCTGACCATTTCTTATATGCACATCATGAGACCCAAGCAAAGAAAAAGGACACACGAGAAGTTAGAGAGGCTAGGTCCTTAAAATTACTCCATATGTTTCAGTTTGACTTTTGGGGCTAAGAGGGTTAACTTCCTGTTAACTTCTGCCTGTATCACTGAACTTCCATGTTGTTTGTATATTTTACTGGAAACCATGATCCAAACTCTGCTTTGATCTTTTATGCTGTTATTTCAGGTTTATATTGTTTTTCTGTTGCTTTGTTTATTTGTCTGTTTTCCTAAAGACTACTTCATGATGCAGCAAGGTTTCTAAGCTGCAGAAATAAAGCTACATTGCAAAACTCATATCTAGATGTTCCTTCTGCGAGCAGTCTAACTTGCTGGTGTCCTTTACCGGGGCAAAATTTTGAGGCCAGCTGATCACAGTCATCTAAAAATTTGCTATCTGTTCTAGCCCTCCTGTCCATGACAGCAATGATGGTTTTAAATGAGGAAGTCACAGCTATAATGAATCCAACCACAGTAAAGTGATATATCCACAAGAGAAATAATTTCAGAGTGAATATATACCGTTCCCGGGTATGATTATCAGGTCTTCTAAAAATGTATAGATGTGTGTGTTTTGGTCTTTCTCACTCACCTCAATACTTGCAAACTGGCACCTCCTCCATTTCTGGAAAGGTCCCTCCTCTACTGACATGAGTACAAGAATGCCATTCCCATGCATGTCCTTCTCATCACCTGAAGTGCGGAAAGCTGGGTAATTACAAAGTGACTCCAATGGCTCCATAGAGAACTATAATCTTGAGATTATGTCCATTTAGGAAGCCTGATACCAAATATCCAACTGCAGCACAGTAAAAACAAAATCCCCTACTGACTATCTCTGCTCATAAAAGTGTTTTAGATTGGTTCTCCCCATACATGAGTTTTCTGTCGGACATCTGAATCAATTAACAAAACAAATAATAGATTACAATGTTTTTCTTTCCAGCCAGGCTTGTTCTTTATGAGTGAGCAGTTAAAACGTACATCTTAAAATGTAAAATCCTGGAACCTCAGAGGTCCCTTAGCTGCCCAGTGAAAAAGAACCAGCAAAGCTCGTTTGCAGGGAACTGCAACCAAAGTCTTGTCATTTGTGCTACAGATGCGCACTTCACTGCTCAGATCCTCAGCTCGTGTCTGAGCATCCCAACACTAACCTTACTAATTCAACGCCTCCAGTTTTCAAAGGGGGAGAAAAAAAAAAAAACAGCAGAGGCTGTTCTACCCCCAGGAAATGTTGCAAGAAGGATGTGCAGCATCATGTCCTTTGGGTTGCAAAGATCTCCTCCCTCTGGCATGCAGGTTTGCTGAGACAAGGAGGTGATCCCGACTTGAGTGACTGCCCTATTGGAGAGTGTGGGAGGTACATGGAGGAGTCTTGGGCTCAACAAAGCCCCAAGTGCACCAAATGCGACTGTGCAGAAGCACGAGTCAGGTCTGGCCCAGACAGACAGCTGAGGCCTGTGTTGATGCTGTTTTATTTTTCAAAGAACCTGAAAAGAAAACTGCTGTCCAGACAAGAGCACGAGGGATTGACATCTTTCTGGCGTAACAAAGGCGATGCATACCTCCAGGTGATGTGACTTAAATAGACACAGAAAATTCCCAGAGTCAGTGCAGATATAGGAGAAAGCAGTAGGAGCTCTGGACCTCTTGAGAGCTAGCAAGACAACCTGCAAGAGGACTGAGTAGAGAGTAGTACAAAGACTTAGACATAGTCATCCTGTTTATTTTCATTCTCTTTGAAAACTCAGAGGCTTCCATCACCTAGGGAAAGATGTGGAGAAAAGTGGGCAGGCCCTTAATTACCACTCAAAGTTTCTGCCATCATGAAATCTCCAAGGTCTTTATTCTTTGGTTAAGGCCCTGGTAAACGTGTTTTATCAATTGGCCACTGTAACCAAAGCTGAGTCTCGCTTTGCAGCAAGATAAATATGAAATGCAAGTTATGTAGGTGCCTGCTAGCCATACCTGATTCCTACGAGAGATGGGGGAAATGGAGAAAGGAAGATCCTTGTCAGAGCAAAGATGAATAATATCTTGCATGTGAACACGTCAGACGCTTGAGAATCAAGCCTAGGAACTATCCAGTTTCCAGTCACATCATCAGTATTTACTCTGGAGTAAAAATTAGTGACTTTTTCCATTAAATTCTATTGACCTATTTCTCCTGCAAGAAGCTTCTTCATCTAAATCACTTGTTTATTGCACCTCTGATTGTTTAAGGGGATGTCATGGGAGCCATTGATGAGTCACTTAAAATGCTGTTCGTCCTACCACACATAGGCAAGCTCTGTTTCCATTCGAGGCATTGCTGCATGAATTGAATCTTCCAACATAAAGTGGGCTTTGTTTGCAAAATTAAAATAATATGTATAGTATCTTACATGTTCACAGACTCTTGCAGAAAACTGGCTAAATCACTCTGCTGTTCAGCTCTTTAGGCCTGAAATGCCAAGGAAATATTAACTGATGAAATCCACATACACTGGTTACAATTTTCTAAACGGGATACACGTATATGACGGTTTTGAATCAGAAGGTGTAAACAGGGTTTAACAGTTTACGTGCATACTTACACAGATGGCTCACCCAGGGCCCAAAGTATAAAATGTTTTGTGTTCCTGACTTAGTCCTCTCTTTATGTTCCTGACCCACAGTCTACCTAAAGGATAACAATTTAGCACTTTTGCCAGCTCAAGTAGTAGAAATCTGTGCTTTGATCCAGGAGTCCTTGTATATTCTGTTACAACCAGTGATGCCCACAGTCTACTATGAGTGTGAAAAATAAGTGAACAGCCAGTCTTGGCAGCAGGCAGAAATTCACCATTTGTGCATGGCATGGTAGGAGGATATGTGAGGTTCTCCAATGTTTGGAAATGTGCTGCCAGAAGATGCCCCTGAGCTTTTGGGATGAAAAAGCAGTTCAAATGAAATATGATCTGAGAGATAGTCCTCCACAAAAGGGGATACAGCTCCCTTATAACGCCCTTCTTCCTGGCAGCATTTCCACAAAACTTTGGAAAGGAACAGTTTTCTGGTTGTCCTCAGCCTAACAAACAACAGAACATAGCCATCTTACCTATTCATGCATATTTGCTGCTTTGGGAGAGACACTGGTATCACAGACTTGGCAAATTGACATTACATGAAACAGAAATAATCCTCCTCCACTTTAAACCATATATCCCAAGATCCCTGTATTTCATTATATTATTAGACTGTCCAAAAATGTTTTAAAAAGTGTTTCAGGCATTCCACTGAGCAACTAGAAATATACATTCCTTTCCCAAATCATCTATGTCCCAAATATAGAATAAGATGGAGTGGAGAAAGGCAGTGGAAAAAACAAGAAAAAGAAGGAAAAACTCTTCCATTTTGCTGGTGCTTTATTCTAGAGAGGGATATGTTCAGGAGCCTTCAAGTTTGAGAAAGGAATGTTTGCCATTTTCCTTTCAAAGTACCATGTTGTTTTGACATATTTAACATCCTGCATTCCACCATATCCCACAAGGTTTTAAGAGTCAGCATTGAAGTCAGACATGCTGATTTCTGCAAAATGAAATACTTCCCTTTGTCTTGAAAAAATTTATGGCCAAAATTCTTTCACAGAGAATTTAGGATTTCAAGTCAGAATGAACAAATCTCTGAAACTTTCTCTTCTCTGCCTGATCTTACAATGCAAAACCTGGACTCTTGCAAGCAGATGAGGAGAACATTCCTCCGAGGGGAACTGTAGCTCTTCAGTGCCTAAGAGTCAGTCCCACCAAGGGTACCAGAGCCCAGCAGAGAAAGAGGGAGAATATTCAAATGCCTCACTTTTTCCACTGTTCTGCTTTTCTTGGACTGTTATGTGGATTTTCACTAGGCTCCCAAATTTGGAGAACTTTTATTATTGTTATAAACCCTGCTCGTGAAGTAGATTTTCTAACCCTTTCATGCCAGACATTTGGCTAAGTTCAAGCACAGTATCAGTTTAATATCTGACACGTGGTCTCATGAGAACCATATCCTGCCACTGACAAAGGAACATATGTTGTCATCAGATAGATCCATTCCGCCTCTCCACTTCTAGCAGAGCTACCTGTTTTTAATAATGGCGATATTTGAGGAAAACATGTGTTCCTTTGCAGTGTGATTAGAGTTCAAGCAAATGAGCCACACGCTGCAAATATTTCTTGGAATTGTGAACTACTGTTCTATTCAGCAAAGCTCACATCCAGCTGGAGGCTGATATTCCCAAATACTCGTGAGCGTAGATCAGCAAATGCCTGTCTTTCGTCTAGAAACTCTGATTCCTGTGTCAACAAGGCCAGGCAGGATTCATGACCGTGTCTTTGCCATCTGTGGTCTCCTTTGGAACAGGTTTCAGACTTCAAATGGCTATGAGACAGCTCCAACTGAATGAGAGGGCTAATTCACAAATGACGAGTAGAGAACCATCACTGAAGTCTAAAGGAGCTGAACTCTAGAAGTAATTCATTACTTTGTTTTTAGTCTATTTAGTAATATTCTCATCAAGTTGTGTAATGGATCTGCTGTGTAACTGGTGACACAAAGGGGTGTCAGCTCATCCTGACATTAGCCAAGGCGAAATGCATTGAGAACTGACCATCTCCAGAACAATGACAAGATTATTCAGCTCTGTAATTTAATGGAAAGCAACAGCAATCATCACCATTCTGGGAGAATCTAGAACTGCACAGGACAGAACCATACATCAGCTTTCAGATTTCTAAGATGACTGCTATTGAAATTCAGAAATGTTCTATTTTCTAAATTATGACTCAGGACAAATCATGCTTTAGCATCTGTCCTATTTCCGCGCATCTCCTGGCACTGGCTGGACACGCACTCAGGCTGTGTCTCCATGGAGTTTATTTTCCTTTCAGCCATATGCAAAGGAACAAAAGGAACTTGGGAGAGACTTATTGTTATTTTTGCACTGTTCTGCAACTTGATCCACTTCCTATCTCCAAAGCTCTTTGTAAAACAATGGATTTTCCAGTACATTAGGACCTGCCACTAGCCCAAGGATTTTCGCTGCTCCTGGCAGCCTGTTGCATTGGCAGAGTTCCCTCTGCATCCTTGACCTGCTGCTGATTGATCCCTGTAATCCAATCCATTTTCAACAAGCCACTTCAGCTCCAATAAAAACAAGGGTCTTTGCTGATTGCTGGTTTCAGCTGCAGCTGTTGGAGCCACAAATCTGAAGAGAAATATTTTAAGTCTATTTGTAAAAAATCTACTGGTAAAAATAAAATGATTCACTGCTTTTATTCAGTTAAACTCAAAGGGAAATGAATTACAACTTCTTTTTATGCATTGTACCTTTTTTATTATTTTATCCCTGTACACTTCTCTCGGTGTGATCATGGTGTTCCTCTACGTAAATAGGTAAGAAAATGGTAGGACTGCATTTCCCCAGGGCTTTGGCATATGTAAGCGTGAAACAGCTTTCACAACATGAGTGCTGCAAATATTCATAGATTTTAAATCTTTAATTTAGAAGAAACTGTTCTAATCTGTCCCTTCTACAAAGCACCAGACAAAAAAAATAAAATCCCATGTCCCTCAAGAATTCTTGCACTTTCTGAGCTGAAAAAAAAAATTGCAAGATAACAAATTCTGACATCCAGATAGCAAATTAGAGACGATTCTTAATGCTTTCAGGTACATTATTCCAGTCCTGCAGTATTTTTAGATTGGATTTGAAAAGCTGGAGCTTCCAACCAGGGGATCTAGCAAGGTTTTGTTGTTGTAGAATAAACCAGTTATTCCATCGAGTTTATCAAAAAGAAAGTTTAGATAGCTAATAGATCAAACCATCTTCTTTGGGAAAAAAATTTAGAGAATTTCACTCCCCTAAAGCATGTTTTCACTCCCCTAAAGCAAGTTTTCTAGATTCTGTTTTTTCTGTTTTTTCTAAGATCTTTTCCAGCTTTTAGAACTTTATTTCTGTTATTAATATTCGTGGCTCCATTGATTTGAAAAAGATTACTGACAAAAACAGGGACTGTGATGGGAAGTCTCAAAGTAGTAGCCATATTTTTAAGACCATATTCCACAACCCCTTCTAGCATTAAAGGTCACAAAAGGAAAACTGGTATAGGCTGAGATATCCTAGAAAGAGTGGTACAGAGATGTCTACAACAGACAGCAGACAATTAAGATAGAATCTGGTTGAGCTACAAATTTTTCAGTTATTTTTTAATTATTTTGGGTCACTGCCGTAGTGGCCTTTGGCTAATAGTTTAGCTGTCGTCTTGTTTACAGCTGTTGTCTGCAACAGCTAATTTTGCTACAAGGGCAAAGAGGCAGTAGAAATGGAAAGTACGGGCCAGAGAATTGTATTGGGAAAACTATGAGAGCCCGTGAATTTTTTTCATTGAGCCTGATATGCTACATTTGGCACAGTAGGGGTTTAATGAAATTTTATTGAATCCAAGGCAAACTTCCCATGGAAATCTGCCCAGATTCCTGGGGGTCTCTGCTGGGGCTGAAGACCTTAGAGGTGCAGATCCTTGGCTGTAGCCCTTCTGTTGATGAGTCTGTCCTTCAGAGAGCAGACCAAGAAAGCCCCAAAGAGGCGTCTCTGTAAAATGATATTCCTGTCAGCAGTGCTGCTGCCATTTGCTCAGAAACTAAAAAGAAAATAATTTCCAAGAGTACTTGCTGAGTCTGGGGAACTTCTGGTATATTAGGAATTAAAAGAAGAATAGATTCTGGTCCAATTTAGCCAAATATTTGGGGAGAGAGGAGAAAAAAAAAATGGAAATACTTACACATTAGAATATCATACCTTGATATCAGTGTAGAGGAAAGAAACAGTAAGTCAGAGGTTAACTATGGAAAAATATTTATATGGGAAAAGAAAGAAAAATGGAAGGCTGATAACCCAAAGACACATAAAGGACCATCTCAGATAGTTTCTGTGCAAAGCAGGTGTGTACCAAGTTGCAGTGAGGGGGAATGGAGCTGTCACTACCAGGTAAACTACAACAGTAGAGAAGATTGTAATATTGCCTACTCGAGTCCAAGGCCAAGAAAGCCTTTTAAATGACTGGTAAGCTTTGAAAAGAACACCCTAATCAGTAAAGGAGTTAGTTTACAGTCTTGATATACACCTAGTAGAAGCAAGCCATATCCATCCACAAACAGAAATTAAGTAGTGGAGATCTGGGGTTGCCCACAGAAATCCATAACAAACAGATATGCTCTTCAGAGCCTGTAGTTGGGACGCATGTTCTGTTTTTAAACCACAAAAGACTCCCAAGGACCCAGCCTGAGGAGCTGTGGGGTAGTTTGACATTTGCATGTTTGGGATACACCCAAAACTTAGATCCCTTTAACATGAAAAGCATGTTTATTTGGTGGAGGAAGGAACTCTTCAGGTCACCCTGCCCTCATCTACAGCACAAGCAGTTCCTCTCTTAAAGCATATCAAGAATTGATTTCTCTAATCCCCTTCTGAAGCAAGATCAACGCAATTAGAGTGGGAAGGGTAGTGCATAGCTGGAATAATGGCAGTGACCTTCATTTCATTGAGTATCTTCCCCTTTAAAGAGTCCCAGATTAGGGTGCAAGCCTTGGAACACACACGGCAGCACCACAGTCTTATCTCCACGCAACATGATTTTATTGTGGCAATCCTTCCAATTTTCATTTCTCTCATGATATCTTCTCCATGTCAGGCTCACAGGGACTTCTTTCTGCAGACCTCATCAAGCTTCAAAGGAAAATATGAGTTCAGCTTCTTGGAGGTTTGCAGTTCTCCTAAATTAAACTTTTCTCCTTGCAAAGACTTCAACTCAATGGGTTGTTAGGGGAGAATTTTCTATTGTGGAGAAAGTCACCCCAGGAACTAGTCATCACTTAACATAATTCTCAATTCAGATGAATTTCATCATTACCTGAGACACAAATTAAGGCTTACCCTTGCTCCCCACTTTGTGTAAACAGAAATGTTTTCATGGGATTTTCACCCAAGCAGATCCTAAGGGGTATTTAAAGCTAAGGATTACTTAAATATTTCTTNAGATATAATTCTAAGCTTCTAAGGAAAAACTACTTATTGCAGAAAACAGCCACGAAGAAGCAGGTCTCAAAGATTTTGCTTCCCTCTCTTACTAGAGCTCACAGAAGGCCCCTATCAGAAAGTGGGGAACCTAGAGGTTGAATATCGTGCGCTAAGATATCTGTCTTCATAGCAGTGGCACCTAGAGCCAGGAAGTGAAATCAGCTGGAGGGGCATGCTCTTGGGCAGCCTCGTGTCAGACAGTTCATAAGGCAGGGTCACTGCACCAGAGCACAGACCACATCTATTCTGCACTCGTGTTTCCTTTATTCTTAGATGGGGTCAATTCCCCTCACCTCTGTGACCTTGTAATCTTGTTTCTACCCTGTCTGTGTTTCTTTAAATTCATGATTTAAAAAGCTCTTTAAACAACTGGCCATTCAGCAGCAGAAGGAAGGAGGGTAAGCAAAGTTGGAGCAGCAGAATAGGCATATGAACATAGCCACTTCATTTTGCCAGATGTTAAGAGGCAGCACTGACTCGCAGAAATTGAGAGAAAGGGCAGTTTTCACACAGCAGATTCAGCAGAGCTGCAGATTGGGCAGCAGAAGAAACGGGAAGCAAGAAATTTCAAAATAAATGTAGGGGGCTGGTCTCTTCCATGCCTGCACTCTGGATTCTGCCCAGTTTGTGGCAGAATCCACTAACCCAGAGAACCCAAATTCACTTCAAATCAGCTAGGAAAAGACATTACTATGAAGCAATTCATTTTATACCATCCCTATGGCACAGCCAACTCCCAGCTGGGAGTGGATACAGAGAAAGCCAACTTGGAGCAAAATCGCCTGAAAGTCTATAAATGTTTCACATCATTGCCTTGTGCAAACTACAGGCAATAGTGAAACTTGGCTTAAAGTGGAGTTTATGCAGAGGGGGAGAAATGGATGAAATTAGCTTAGGAGAGTTCCCCTGCTTGGGTTAGAGAGTCCCATTAATCATATCAGTCTGTTCCCAACACAAAATTTTGCCTGTAGAGACTATCCTCATAGACGTGATAGAAGGTAATAATTAACAAAGGCGAGTGGTTTAGGCATAGACTCAAGGCCCCTACTGTCAGAGCACCATTGAATTCAAGTGAATTACTTTAACTCTTGAGATGGAGAAAGATGTTTTCTATTTACTTTCCAATGAAAATTATTTTAGAAAGCAGTACCATTGTTGTTCTCCTGTTGTAACAAATGAAAGTTTGTGCTCAATATTTGGGCACGATGTGCTGTATGAAGAGCTCACAAACATTGATGAACAAGTTGTTATAAAGCCACCAATATTGGTACAGTTCTGGGTCCCTGGAGTGGTACTGCCAAGGAGGGAATCCACTGTGCAGGGTTGGCACTGCTGGTTTTAAGGCAGAAAGCCCAACAGTCTCCCCTCTTCAAGGTTTAATTAAGCCCAGGATTTCCATGTCTTTTGTGCTCTTCCAGTTCCACTCCTTTTCCTCCTAAAACTCATGTCGTCACCTCTATAGTTAATACTTTTTTATTTTTGTTCTTTCAGACTCATTTCTCCCTTTTCCTTCTGGGTTGTTTACTGTAGGTAATGAGCAACGCACAATCCCCAACACCAGATTTCACGGTGATGCAAAGTTGACATCAGTGCTTAGCTTCTAGCTGGATTAATTAGTTTGATTCAGTTACACTGCTTGTTAGAATGCCAGTGCCATCCTAAGTACACATATAGTGTTGCTTTATGTGGTGTGGATATAGTCTGACTTCTTTAGTCATTTGGCCTCCTAAATCTGTGGTGGGGGATAGGTGTGGATTTATTTCACCTGCCACCTCAGAGAAGTTAATATCTTTCACAGCCTCAAATTGCAGCTGAAAAGCGAGAAGGAAAGCTGGTTAAGAGAGATTGCTTAAAAAGCAGGAATCAAGGAGGAGGGATGGTGCACAAGAGAAGAGAACAGGGTTACAGGATGGAGTGCGTTTAGATATTACTACACTTGTTGAAACTGACAACATAATGCATGTCACGTAATTCAGAAATGGTGCCATTTCCTTGAAAATCAGAAGCTAATATATGCAGCCCTACACTGTGCAAAAATCAATCTTTCACCTTACCTTGGAAAAAACAACACGTGCTATGATTTATGGCGGAGGAAAAGAAGCTTAGATTATTTTTTTCCTTCATGCAGTACTCCTTTCACATGTCTAATGTACTGCCTGCAGCTATGTTTCTTGTGGAAGGTGAGTGTGTTTGTCAGCAATGCCCCTTACAGACTTACAGAAACTCAGATTTTTCTTTTTTAATTGATATATTTTGCTTTTCTTCTTTCAATTGATTTATTGCATTTGCTCTTTCAATCTGCATGCGTTTTTATTCACAGTGATTTAAGATTCTTGGACACTTCTTGATGATAAACATCTCTAGTGAAATACCCACGAAGAATGGTTTAGCTTTGTGGTGGGAGCTATTAGTGTTCTGAGCTTGACCCCAGAGGCCACATCTAGAGGTAAGAGAATAAAGTTCTTAATTGTGGTCAATTGCATCTTTGATCTTTCTACTGCGCTGACCCACAAAAGGGCAAATGATGACAACTCTGATGATTTTTATACTGTAAATAAACTCATACTTCTGGACATTTATAAAGTATTCACTCCCATGGTATCTAGCATGAATGACACAGGTCAGCAGGTTTCACAATATATGTGCATGAATGGCCTCCTGGTAGCACTAATAAAAGCAACACTTTGCAAATCTCCTCTGCAAATCCAAAAGCAGACATTTAATAACTGCTGGTCACTGCTGATCTGGAATGGGTTTGACCTGCTGACCTCCGGGTGAAAGGCTCTGTACTGCATTACCACTCCCAAGAGCTCTCTGACTCTCTCTGAGGCTGGGATTTTTATTATTTTGTAGTTAACCTCAAGACAACATCACCTTCAATGGATAACATCTGCAGAACACTATCTAGGCATCTGAAGATTTTTTTGCCTTACAACTAACTAATCATTGGCACTCAATGAATCTGAAGGTTAAAAAAAAATTGCATGGCCAAATACTCAGTGCAGAAACAGTGAAATCAGAATGTGGGGGAAAAAACACTTAATAGGGCCTTCTTGCCACTGGTTTATTTTTTCACTCTTTTATAGGGTCTTGATATTTCTTTTCATGTAATGGAATATGTAATGATTTGAGGGGAACTCATCAAAAAGTTGTTCCTTTTAGCAAGAGAGAACCAACCAACCAGCGGCCCTCCAAAACCACCCAACAAATTATTCTAGAGGAAGAGCAAGAAAGTTTTCATTTGTGTGATGCCTATACTTCTGCAAACTGCAAAATGCAAACTCCAACAAAGCTATCCTTTACTTCTCTATCAATTTCTGTCCTTGGCAGAGACTATTTAAATACCCTCCTAGCATTCTGCAGTGAGGATGTTAACAACCTCAGTGTGGAGTTAGCCAGAACAGTAAGGAAAGAAGACTCTCTTTCAGTGACATTAGGAGGACCGTATACAATTTATATTGATCTCCACCCACAGTAGATCTGACAACTGGAAGCCATATTTCCCTCCCTAACAATGAGTCTTTGTTAATTCTGATTATTTGGGAAGCTTGGCTTACGCACCTTTGTATACAAATGACAAATCATCACTTAATGAGCATGAACTGAATTCACATTGAACTGTCCATCTCATAAGCATCAAGATGTCCAAGAAAGGAAACTCGCTTGTTTATTCCCAGCAGTGCTTTGGGATACAGCCTGCAAAAGCAGTGGGAATTAGACATGAGGAAGCAGCAAGATATTTTCCCCATTACATATTCACCCATCAATCATAGTTCTCTTTGAAACCTGGCTGGTGGCCACTGGTCCCTGCTGGGAAAATGCTAGAAGTGCGAGAAAACGGGACGTTTTTCCTCTTTGTGCCAACTTCCAGTGTAGAGTTAACTTGGAGCCACAAGCAGCACAGCCCAGCTCCTCTCTGGCAGATCTTTGAGAGGAGCTCCATTGTGGAATTGCACAGCTGGATCTCAGCATCTCATTCTGCTCCATGGTTTGAAATTTTGGACACATTTCACCATTGTTTCCCTAAATTTTCATCTGCAACTTTATTAGAAGAATAAATTAAAAAGAAGTTCAGTCCATCAGAGAGGGTGTTCTATTAAATTTCTTTTTCCCAGTGTAACAGGAAGCCAATGAATAGAGAAGAGAGGGCAAATGCATTGCTGTAGATATGGTATAGAAGAACAAATTATATGTAGAGAAAAAGCCAGTTGATGAGCCAGCTGGCATTTTCTGGCCCAGACTTCTAGGACTTCATGAAGCAGTCTGGTTGGTTTGGAGAAGCAGCTGATTCTGGGGTGGTCAATTTTGTGGCAGGAAAGGCAAAAGCAACTATCACTATCTCTTGCACATATTAAACAGCTCCAGGGGACATAGAGCCAACAGTACTGTGGGGAGATGCAGTGTATGCCCAAGCTTCTATTCTCGTTTTTGACACAGAGGAACTAGGAGGAAACATGCCACAAGTCATACGGGAAAATACAACCCCAGGAAGTGGTGAAACCAAAATAGCCAAGGCAGAGGAATGTTCCTGGGGGAATTAGGAATACAATATGAGAGGATGACAACTTCTAAAACAGCCCCAAACCAACATTTTAGAGCAGCAAGATGTCATGTCTACAGGCAGAGAATCTCTTTGGGATAAGTCTACCTCATAGGCAGAGAATCTTCCCTCTAAAATTCTTGCTTTGCTTTTCCATTTCAGAAGATTATTATGTGTGATAACCCCTATCTTTGCACTTATATAGTACCTAGACACAGTGACTTTAGAACAGGTGAATTTCCACATTCCAGAGTTATCATTCACACATCCAGGTGGTGCCAGGCTTGGTGACAAATCCGGCAAGGGCAAGCATTTTGTAGGAAGATTGAGGACTGGCCTTGGAAAAACCTCTCTTACAAGACAGCTATTGATCATTCATGATGCAAACAATTTTTCAGTGTTGGCAAAAACAAGGGGCCCACTGTATTCCTTGATGTATATCATCACCACTTAGACATAAGGAATTCTGCAAATCANAAAGGAAAGGAAAGGAAAGGAAAGGAAAGGAAAGGAAAGGAAAGGAAAGGAAAGGAAAGGAAAGGAAAGGAAAGGAAAGGAAAGGAAAGGAAAGGAAAGGAAAGGAAAGGAAAGGAAAGGAAAGGAAAGGAAAGGAAAGGAAAGGAAAGGAAAGGAAAGCTGTGTTCTCTTCAAAGTCCTGGACCAGCTCTGACCATCTCCTGGAGCTGGACTCCTCTCAGTGGAATGCATTTCCCAGTCTACCATGGTCATTCTGGCACCTGCTTCTCTGCAGCAGTTATAAATCTCCTGCAGGTAACAGGACTCTGTGAAAGCAAAAAAATATTCCCAAGCATTCTTGGCCTGTTCCCGCAGATCAGTAGAGGGACAGAATTGCATGCCTCATCCAAAGAAAACTCTGCCTGGCTTTACACTGGTAACAGCTCAGTGGGAACGTCTGTTTAACTCTGCACATCCTGCAGAGGTCTCTGGTATATAACCTGTTAGACCCTCACCTAGAACACATTTCTTCAGCTTTTGAAGGCTTGCTCGTCTGCAGGGTGTCTGCCAAGCAAAAGAAATGAAGATTAGGGAGCAAAGAAACCCAGTGGCAGCTGTGCATCAGGTCCCAATTAAGACATCAAACTAGCCCTAGTTCTCAAACATCCTTGCATATAATATTTCCCATGAGGCCAGAATTCTTCTGCGAGGTTTATGCTGGCTTTAATGTATAGCATCAGGGTTCACTAAGCCTTCGTGGCATTCATACTGCTGTTTGAGACAGCAGGGTATGCTTTTTCACCCCCACCCCTCCAAATAAAAGATGGGGGCATGCCTTATGTTATGACATTACTTGACTTGGACTGAGGAGCAGGTCTGAACTGTCTAGCATGAAGCCTTGAATCTGACACTGCATCACACTGCTTCTGAGCATCCTAAAGTCCTAAATCCACTAGTTTCTAGCTGTAACTTTATAATAGTCATTTGGTCTATTATACATTCAATTGAAGTGCAACTGCCAGGATCAGTCTCTCCTTGAGTTGAGGTCCCAAGAAATATTTTTCCCTGATCTCAGTAAAAGTTCCAGTTGTACATCGCCTGCATTCTTGCAGGAAATCCTGTATTTCCTACCATTTTATACAGTTTCTTGGAAAATAGCCATAGTATCACTGCAGACTCTTACCATGAGGACAGTGCAAAGTACCTGGCTTACTAGCACAGTGAAACCATACATTGCTGCCTGTTGAGAAGACCGAAGTCATCCAGCTGTCCTCACTAACAATTAGCTGAATAATCCTGCAGGAGGTCACTTAAAATTCCTCCATATAAAAATGTGAACAGGAGCAGCAAGCCCAGAGTCAACTCCCACTGCTTCGCAACAGAGAAGCAATTTGGTTTAAACATAACAGCAGTAAGAACATCTACACTGTCAAATAGCTGAGTTTCCTGGTTTATTGTCAGATCCTGGTTCTTCGCTTGTCTATGGTGCTTTCACCAAGATCCCTTTGGGAGTGGGCTAGCTAATTCCTTTCCTTAATGGAAAATCACAGCCACTGTCGGTGGCTATGGTACAGTCTGAAGATCTTTCCATGCAAAACTACCTGAAATAAGCATACAAATAAATTCTTCTTAAATTTCAAAGCCATTAGGGATGGGATCAAGAAAATACCGTGAAGCATCAGACAAGGTCCACTCACTTTGGAGAAGGCTAGATTTGAACTTTGTGGATGCAAACTACTTTTCTCTAGGTAGAGCCAGGGGCTTCTCCCTGGAGTGGAGGTCTTTAGAAGGAGAGAAGTAGCTGACAAAAAGCAAAGCTAGTAAGATGCTGATTCCACCAGTCTTGGTACCCACTGCTAGATTTCCTGGAAACATCGCTTCTGACGGTGAACAGACACAAGCTCACTGTTGCATGGGCATGCAATACGATATTAAATCTGGCATCACACCAGCTGCAAGAAGACAGACAATGCCTGAATCAGCATAATGTTAGATAGGGTCTAACATGATTTGTCTGCTCCGTTCCATCATAATAATTGCCTGGACAAAATCCCTTCTCTGAATTTCCTTGAATTAACAGAGAGAACTTGCATCATTTCAGTACTCTACATGATAGGAAACGCCCAGGATGTTTCTGATCTTGAAATAAATATTCAAAAGGCACCTGGCTTTTGAAATATGACTGAAAGAACTTCCTTTTAAAACCTGGAAATCATATGAGCAACGTAAGTCTGTTTCTACAGCCTTCCTAGCACCGATAAGCCAAATAGCCAAATACAATGTACATAATTCCGCTGCTTTTACTGAGAAGGCATTGAAGACCTCCCTTGGGGCAAGTTAGTTATCTGAAGAAGGGGATGACCGGGTAGAATGGCTATTTCTGAACTAGTCTAAGATTGTGAATGACAAAAGCTGTATGAAAACCTGCACGGTGTTGTAGCCAAAAATGAAGAAGAAACACCCTGCACTATAAATGAGACAGAAGAACTTGGGTAGATCGCTGTTGAGAGGTCTAAGCACTTCTGGCCTCTGGTTGCGTATTGAAGTGTCAACAGTTTGAGTTCACTTTTAAACACATGCAATGTATCAAAATGTGATCTCTGGCATAACTGTTCTTCAGAATCAAGGAAATAAACATGTATTTCAAGGAGCAGCAGAACTATTGAAGCTTGGCTTCTCACAGGTAAGTGTCTAAGGCTAAATTTCCTCACTGTGTAAAAAGATTAAGCTTGTATAGTAAATTGTCTTGCATTACCCAGCCTCTGAGTTCCATGACATTTTCAGCAGCTTGATATTTTTGGAATCTGCACTCCTCTGTTATACTTGTGGTTAAAATAAATCAGCAAATTTTAACGCTGTTGGGGTGGGGGGGACAGAGAGAAACAGACACATGGAACGTGTAATGGCATGTTTCTCACTTCCTTAGGAAACAATCTTAAAGATGTCAGAGCCCTACCACATTCTGCTGGAGTGGAGTTTTAATTGGTGAGTAGGATGTCAAGAAAATCCCCTTACTAAAGAAAAGTAAGAAAAAGAGGTTATTGCTATTTTGTGAGTCATCTCTATCCAGAACCTTAATCTACACAGCAACTAACACCTTTGTTGGAGGTAAAAAAAGATGAATTACTTTGTAAAATGCAAGTCAGATGATGAGGATAAAGTTTTAGAGTGGATAATTCCCCTTTTCAACACTGGATTCAGGCAAAATTAGTTGTTCTGAGTATGATCTAAGGTTTACCCATCACGTTACTTCCTGGAGTTAAAACAGTTAAGGAAAGGCTCCTGCATATACTTCCTTAATCTGATTTACGTTCTCTTTATCTCAGACTTCACCTCTTCAAGTCATCTTTTGACTAACCTACTGAAAATACAGAAGACAGGAGTTGGAACATTCCTGAAATTGTCACTGCAAGACATACATCAGTCATTTACCTGGCAACACTTTCCTAGGTAGCATTTCAGTTTGAAAAACAGAACAAACAAACAAACGAGAAAGTTTTTTATCAATAAATTAATAGCAAGTTATATATCAGAGGTTTATAACCTGGCTCAGTGAATTTAGGATGTGACTTGCAGGCCAGACTCATGTAATTTGCATGTATTTTTCAAGAATTCAATTTCCCCAGCTAAAATAAAAAAAGACATCAGGAGCACTAAGTGATTCCTAACATTGCAAAAGACTTCTAAGGTTGAAGTGAGCTGCGGATTGCTAAGTATTAATTAGCTAAGCACAGCAATGGCTCTATAATCATCTTGATAGTATTTCTTTCTTTGTGTCCTGTCGCTTCATGGTATCTGCCTGAATGCTGGACATTCACAGGATGACATTCAGAAGACCTTGCTGCAGGGTTCTGTCTGATTTTTAAGTTTTTAGTTTTTTAAGACGCTAGTCTGGGTTAGCAATCGAATCTCGGCACCTCTTTTGAGCACATTTATGATGAAGATGTGCTCTTCTATCTCTGTCTCCACATGGTTAAACTGCCTATTTCCAAGGTCAGTCCTGTCTTAACCATTTTCTTTCCTTGATCAAAGGAGGAAGCTTGAGACTGAAAAGAGCTCACCAACACAAAAAGGCTTCATGTGGACATTATAGGCACTAGCACTTTATCCTTAAATAAGACATAAGATCGTATATTACTAGAGAGGCAAATCACCGCACTATTTCATCCTTCTCTGGGAAGTCCTTGGAACAGTTAGACAATGTGCAAGGGTGGTAGCAGGACAGATGTGCTCCTGCCTTTTATTATTTAATGCCCAAATGATGCTTTGAACAGCCTCTTGAGGAATTACAAATTTCTGCCAGGAGATTTTATTTTCATGGAAACCATCATCTCCAGTTCCCACATCAGTCAGATCTCCTTGGCAGTGCCTAACTCACCACTTCAGTATCAGCCCCGCTATTTTATGTCAGTAGTGGATCACTTATGTGAATGGCATCTTGGTGCCAGCTCTGTGCCAGCATCTGCAGGGACTATACATCAAGGGGGCAGAAAGAAAGCAAAGATCAATATTAAAGTCAACCGGCAACATGTGGGCCATAGCCAGAGTCACGAGCGGCACATTGTTTCCAGTCTAACATCATTAATCCTGAGTAGTAAAGCCACTCCCAAATCGTTAGGGAGCAATTCAGACATAAATGGGCAGAGCCCTATTTTTGCAGGTGAGAGAGGAAAAAAGACAACCAACAGGAAAAACGGAGAAAATGAGGCCATGGGAAGCTTCTGAAAACTCGTGGGTCAAGTCAGTGGTTCTCATTGCGTCTCTGATTGTTGTACCTGCCAGCCTAATACTGTTAAATGCCCTCCCAGCTGTCATCTGAAACCTTTCTGGGTCCAGTCCCAGAGTCAATTCACTCCCTAACAGAAAGAAAAGACAAAAACAGCCACGGAGAGACTGAGAAGGAAATAGGAGCCTTAGTGAGGTACTGACTGATAAGAAAAGACATTCGCTTTCTCTGACCTGGCCACAGTTCAGCGGCAGGTGGGAGTCTTCCAGGGAAATGAGCTGCCCAGCTCATTTCTGAGACCAAAGAAGTCTAAGTTGGAATCAGCTTTGGTGAAAGGACCATCTTTTCACTCTCACAGAGCATCCTGATCCTGACTTTGTGCCACTGCCACACTTCAAACACAATCAAACTCATTCCAAAGCATTTTTCCGTCTTCTCTCCTCTTGGGAAAACTTCCCAATTGTTCAGCTCAACCTTGCTGTTCTCCTGTTCCCCTGGAAAGAGCTTGGGAAAGCAGAAGCCATGCACAGCCTTCTGATGAGGTGAGATCACTTTGGTTCCAGGCAGATTTCAACAAATGCCGCAGCTGTATTTGACATTGGTAAAGCCAGGGCAGAAAGCTTTCTGCATGGAATTCTAGCACATGTTTTGGCTAAGATGGGCCTTATCCTAAAGCAGCTGTCCATGTATTTGACAGTGCTGTGAGGCAAAATGCTTCAACTACCTAAATGCACATTTACACAATGTTCACAAATCTGTTATGCTGAAAAAGATTTATCCTTTAATTATCCAACACAGTCAACCACCTTCATTGGGATCCTTCCCAAGTTTACTTAAGAGGAGGAGAAAGTTATTAAGAAAATTACCACAGCATTTTTTTTCATTTTGAAACCAAGAATTTTTGTATCGATGCATAAACCACAAGAATGATCATCACTTTAATAGTTTCCTGCGGGTGAACTCTTTCAAGTTGAGCTGTCAGTTAGAAGCATGGGTGGGGAGCCCATTTGGAGGAAAAGTGAGAATAATTCTCTTTCACAACACCCCCTGAAGGCAGACGAAGATCAATTACTCTGGGACAACTTGCTTCACCCTCCACATGTTGTGGGCAGGTCTCAGCCTTCACTATTCAGCAGTGTCAGCATGTACTGAGGAAAAGCCATTCTTTAGCAGGTTGATACCTCTGAAAATAAATACATGATGTTCTCTGATCTGCAGGTGAACACAAAACATTACACCACTGGATTTGTGCTGTTGCTTCCAAGTGCTGAATCATTCTCATGATTCACAAAAGGTGGTGTTATGTGGGCAATTCAGTTATAGGAGAGGATCATAAAGCAATAGTTTTCTACATATGTTAGTGTTTGTTTGTTTGTTTGTTTGTTTTTAACTGCAGGTTACATGTGCAACCTAAAATGCAAAGCCCTTTTTAAAAACAGATTGTTTTTCTGAAAAGCTCTTAACCATTCAATCTAACAAAGAAGAATTTTTTCAGAAAAAATCTAGCAAAGATTGGATGGAAACTTTCTGCATTGAAAATGTTAATTGTAGGCATATAATTAGCAAAACAATTAATTTGGGAGGGGAGGGAGTAGGGTTATGCTAGTGGAATATGATATTCACCCTTTATCTTCCAAGATAACCAACACCTCTCTTCTGATGAAGGCAGTATATGCTTGGGACCTTAGATAGCCAAAATCTCTTCCAGCAGTGGCCACATGATCTTCCCTTCACCTTGCAATAACTTTCACCCCCCAGCTATTAGAAGTGGCTTCTAATTTTGTCTAGAACTTGCTGTCATTTTGCATTACAAAACCATGGCTTTTCTTTAAATACTTGCAAAAAATATTTTAGTGTTTTTATTGAGAACCAGTGGCTGATTTTAGGGCTTGGTGACTTTTTTTTAAAACTTCAAACATACGTTTCAGCTTTGAAGATGTTTCAGCACTGGCACTGCTTCTTCTACCTCTGTGATTTTTACAGGAGATCTGGACAGAAATGAACATTTTCTCATGCTTTCTCATAAAAAGTAAATGCGGAGTAATTTTCCAAGCCACTAGAAGCTGAGGTACCTGATTTCCAGGCTGCTCAGTTTCAGAGACATCAGTGGGGCTGATGTTAATGATCTGAAACTAAAGTCCACTTTTTAAGACATCCACCTGAACTTGCTCATTTTTATAGCACTACTGTGGCAATAGTGTTTCCCCAGTGTAATTCACAGTATTACTGCACAGATATCACCGCACTTGCTCAATCACGTTTGGAAGAGAGATACAAGAAAAAAAAAAGTCCATTAAAACAAAACAAAACAAAACAAATAATGATATATAAACTAAGACAAATCAGAATGAATGATACAAGGAATGAACACACAGGAGGGAACAACATGATATTAATGCAAGACAACTTTGTGATTCGGTATTTCTCATTTTTGTGTTAGATTAGGAATTTGCTTTGTGTTGCCTGGGATCCCATAATGCTGGGATCCTTTCTTGTGATGGCGTTCACAGACGTCCTTCCTCTCTGTCCTCCCACATTCATTACCACGGCAGCCAAATGCTTCTCCAAAGCACGTAGCATGCATAGAATAGTCTGCCTATCCCCGCTCCTGACTTGAAGAATAACCTTGAGTGAAAAGTCACCCACTGCCTACACCTTAGCTTTTCAAGGGCTTATTAATGCCTACAGCAAAGGTAAGTTCTGGGGTAGTTGCCAGCAGTTTAAAGACATTTTGAGATCCTTTGATGGAAGGATGATAGCTGAACCTGCATTTGAAATAAATTCTCGCATGTCTTTTTGCTACCCTTTTTTTCTACTTCTCTGTTCTCTGCTCTGTAAATAGGGCTTTCCCTTTCCTCTGCTTAATAAAAAGGAAGAATAAAAATCTGCTTGGTAAAAATGTCTCAGTGGTACCACAGTATCTTACTTTAATTAACAATGCAAATTTAAAATAATCACAGACTTTGACTCATTACTTAGAGTAATGTATTACCATGATTAAATGTAATTTTAGTTATTATAGCTGTAGAAAAAGTGCTATTTTGGCTTTGTAGAAACAGGAACAGAGATGTGAATTGTTTCCTTTATATTAGGACAGGAGCTTTCAACCTTTTCCTGTTTGAGGACCCTGAACAATTTTCCAGTGAGGATGAAGAACATTTAGAAAATTCATGTGGGATCATATCACACAGTATAACTTGATTTTGCCCCATTCTTGTATGTCTACTTCACAGGCTGAAAACCACTGACCTACATGGTCTTCCCCACATCCTTCCATGCACAAACCCCCAAAGTTCAAGCCTGGTCCATGCTATGGAGTGCGATGCTGAGATACCGATTTCTAGTGCTGGTGGTGGTCTGAGCTTAGCTTTCACTGGTGAAAACTGTGCGAGAGAGCCCCAGGGCAGCCCACAACCTGGAGGCTGCAAAGACAATTCAATCTTTATCAGTTGGTATTGCAGTATTGCTTCGGTATGAATGGTTTTTGAGCTGCAGCTTTCAGAAAGGAGCTACCTAGGGAAGGTAGCTGTCAGTAGCTGAAGATGTTGGGTTTTTCATGTTTGTTTTTCTCCTTTCAAGTCAGCAAATCTGAGTTCTTTCTGGGAAATTCTGTCATGTACAGACAATGAGACAAAAACAGATCTCTCTTTCTCACTTATATCAAGGAAGCATGACAGCCATGGTACAATGCTCTGGCATTGGAGCAGATACTGAAGCCTAATTAATTAACAACACGACAGGGATTTGCCAGAAAAACCCACTTTCATTAAAAACTGTCAACACAAATTTGAAAAGGAGCAATGCAATTGCAAATACAGCTGGGTGGGGCTAAAAAAACATGTTACCTCAATACCCCGAATGCAACTGTTAACATTGCTGACTCACTGCAGTGACAGTAAACTACTGGGATCCTGTTGTGCTAGGTACTTTCCAAAGAGATGGTAGAGATGGTTCCTGCTCTAAAGAGATGATTTACACTGAAATCTCTCCCTCTTATTTGGCTGGACAAAAGTTCCTTGACCCCTGAGGAGGAATGTACCGGTCTGGGTTCTTTGTGCTCACTGCTTCTGGCTACAGAGCCCCACATGATGCTTGAAGGCACAGCTGGTTTGCTGGTGGGTTTGGTCTGCTGAGTTGCTTTGCCTAGTATAAAGTAACAGTGGGGAAATTAGGGCCAAATTCCCTTTTTCCTTGAACCTTGTGCTGACAGTCTGAGCCTGTGCAAACCCGCATATACAGTTGTTTAAAGCAGGAAGCTCCTATTAGTATCACTGTCTCTAAGGCATTCCAGTGGCTTTTTAGCCTGAGACTGGGGTTCACCTCATACCTTCAATTCAGAGGGAATGACTCCACTCTTGGACAGAAGGCCATTTAAGGTAGAAGAAAACAGTGTCCACTTAATCTAAGAACACCTTGTCTCCTTGTTATTGCAACTCCTTCTGCAAAAGATTCAAGATACCTGGGTGGACAATGAAGAGAAATTGTTCTTGCTCTTTCTTTGTCCTGAAAGATCCTGCTACAGGGGCGATTTTCCCAGATTTCCTGTTTTTCAACCTTCTTGACATAGATGCAGTACTCAATTATTTCTTCTTCATTTTCATGTTGCACTTCCCTTTCCCCCTCAGCTGTGCTTTCTTGCTTTGTCGTCACCTCCCTGTGTTTTGATGCTACCTGCGACTACCAAGGACATCCTGAGTACCCCAGTATGTAACATGGCAGGAGGGCTTTAGCATGTATTATTACTGAAGAAGATTAATTAAATTAGAGGAGTTTATTCCTCTGAAAGTATCGTTTGTCCCTTTTTACTAGCTGGCTGCACCCAGGAAAGGTTGTACTAAGTTAGAGCACCAGTCAAAATTCAGAAACTACCATTTTTTGTTTGTATTTGGAGACATCTTCAATAGGCGCACTCTCTGGGTGCTCTTCCTCCCACATGATTTTGCCTCCCTGACTGCTTAAATTGCAGTTCAGGGCCTTGCATAAGCATCTTGACCTTTAAAATTTCCAAAATTATATGTGTCACATTCTGTACTCCTTTTTCACTTATCTCCTTTCACCATGGCAAGTCTGGCCACCAAGTGGTTGAAGAAAAGCTGTCTGTAAATGAATTAAGATGCCAAGACTTACAGGCTTCTGTTTTAAGAACTCCTGGGTAAAGGAATTCAGATTTTATCTACAGGCTCAGCTACATTTGTTTCTGCTTCCCCCATTCCCTGTAGCCGTTCACTGTGAGCCCCCAGCACATCTCAGACCTAACATGCATCCTCCACAGGAGATGTTTGGCTGCCCCTGCAACACAAGTCCCTTTCCTCTCTCGTCCTTCTGTTGCTCTCCAAGAAGCCCTGGGTCAGGGCTTGAAAGAATGCAAGTGCTTCAATGTCAACCACAGTCCAGGAACTAACATTTGGGGATTATGAGCCTACATTACTGCACAGAGCTGCCTAACTCTGCTGGCATGAAGCCAGTGATAAAACTATCATTGGCTTCCACAGAAGCTAAGTCAGGCCAAATCAGGGAGCAAGCACACTTGAAAAATTTCACCTGCGAGGTGTTCTGGTCATCAACAGTATATGGCAGCACTTCAGCCACGTCTGGTTGCCGTGCGTGAGGCTAGGGTTGGAACTGGTTTTACTCTGACTTGCTTTTTCCATAATTCCCCTCATAACAGAGTATTATTACAGAAGTAACGAAAGGTTTGGCAGATGTAAAAAACAAACAACAAACAACAACAACAATGAAAAACAACAAACCATGAAGAGAAACAAAATATTTCACAGATGAATCGCAGTGAGGTTGAAACAACAGAAACTTCCGTATCAGCCAAATTATGGGAAGCATCCACTCTAACTGAGGTCTCTTCTTTTAGATACTACAGGCAAACATGGGTGTCTGGTTATTGTTAGTGATGAGAGGAGGGAGGGGAAGGGCTGGGAGTCTCCATGTGCCTCCAGAAAGCATCCAGGATACAGGATCCCTCCAGCAGCCAGTTGCTCTCTGCATGCTCTGCAGGCTGGACAGCACAGAATGCAGACAGCTTTGCCTGGCTTGGGTTCCTTCCAAGATCAAAAATTGAACCCACCTGAAGTAAACAGACTCACAAATCACCTTATCTTGCATGACATGACGGACAGATGTTTTCCTGTTCCACTGAACTGCACAAATGGGACGTGTTTTCCTCCAGTCCGTTTCCCAGGTTAACCCGTCGCACATGCAGCTGCCTTCTTGCCTTTCTCAGGTAGAGGCCAAAGGCAAAGTGCAGATACCATGGGCTCACCAGCAAGTCAGGGGCTGCAGAAACCAACCAGAAGGTCCCAAAGGTGCTAACAGCATCAAGCCACCGCTGAAAATATCCTTTGTGCTGTTTCATTTGGATCATAAAAGATGGAAGCAGGGACATGTACACGAACTACGCAGCCACAATATCCACTCCTTTCCCATTTCCTATGATCTGAATTGCCACACTCAAATGAAGAGGACTTCTGAGGCCAGATGAGCACAGCCATGTTCACAGGAACATGGAGTCTATGCTGTGATGTAACAACACTTGCAGCTGCTTCTGTGCCCATCTATTGACTGGGACCACTCCCCCACCTGTGGAGCACTGGGGTTAGTACTCCGCCAGGACAGCCTGCTTCAAGGACAGGCAGGAACACATCAGGCCTGGTTCCTGCAGCATGGCAGTGGCTGTCTGGCATCCATTCTCCAACCCCCAGTTAGCAAATTGTCTTCTAGAAGCTCAAAAACACACCTGCTACAGTAAAGCATTTTGGGGAGCCATTTTAACTGCAGAGGATATTCCCACGAGGAAAACATAACCTCTAATGTACCAGCTGTATGGTCTCCCTTCTTATTCTCCTAGGACAGAGCTCTGGTAAGCAATGTTAAATATTTAAATTATTGCTGACTTTAACTCCTCTCTCCTCAGTGACTAAAGATAGCACCTATGTAAACAAACTCCTTAAATGTGGTGATGTGTTTAAGTCACGAGTTGTTTCCCTTCTTTATATTTCATCCCACACCAAAATAATACAGGACACTAGGAGCTTCCTTGTTCACAGAACTAAGGTGAAACCCTAGTGATGGTCATGATTTGTGAGCGTTCAGCTTCTTCCAGGGTAGGAGCTTTCATTTTGCTTTCTCTACAGATTTATGGTCAGGACTACAAACTGGCAGCTCAGCGTTATGAAGTTTCTGATGATGAACCAGGGGACTGAACATGCATCTAACACTTTTATCAAAACTTTGAACAGCCCTTTTATGTTGTCCAGCTTCGTGGGCTCAGCCTAAGCTGTTTTGTTGGACAATCAGAATTGTATGAAATATTGCTTAGTACAGTGCAATATCTGGCACCAGACCAGCTGAAACAAGGATTTGCAGAGACACTTTGGTATTCCTTTACCTACTTTCATATGTAGAAATCCTTGTGTTTCTGCGCAAAAAGGATTTGCACATGCAAACCAGATCTACCAGTACCCATTAGCTAGTGTTTTGAAAGAAGGATCCCCCAAACATTGTAGTATATAGCCTTCACAGAGAAACGATGTTTCCAAAATCTCAAGAAGTAAGGCAGCCTAAGCCAAGATAGATGAAGAATTTGGAGAATTTATCGTCCCTGTTCATATGATCCTAAAACTCTTAGTGCAAATGTCCCCCACCAATACAGAGCATGGCACCTGAGCAAACTAGCCTCTGTTTCCTGTCTGGGTTTCTTCAACAAGGGGACCAGACACTTCCTTCTGGCTATCCATCTGGGCACAAGATAGCAAGTATACAATGTGACTGTCTGGGCAAAGAAGACCCTGCAATAGAACAAGGAGCAAAACAGCTTGCCAGTGGAGAGAGACAACTGAAAAAGCTAACCTTCACGGAGAGCTTTGTAGAACATCAGGCTGGTGTTACTAGCTTGAACCCAATCTTTCCCACCCAAAAAACTGGCAACCTTAATGAAACCATTTCATCTTTATCCACAGAGTAACTCCACAAATAAAAGAGAAAAAACAAAAACAACAACAAAAAAATCATTGCTGTTTACATTTTAGACACATTGAAAACATTTTTAGGCTTTTCCTTAAGCATATTTTCCAGAGAAAAGAGAGGGTGAAGATTTTTTTTTAACTGTCTGATACATTGAGAAAATCCACCTCAGTTCTGAATTTTACACTGAAATTCAACTAGGCTTTATGGATTTAAGTAATGTAATTACTATATTTTATATTTGTAGCAAAATTCAGAAAGAGGTGTTGCTTAACAGTATATGGAGATTGAATCACCAAATACCTTTAGCATACACCCTGCACTTAGAAAGCGCTTGAATTACCCAAAAAGAAGATATAATTTCCATTGCTAATTTATAAATTCCCAACAAAATGAGTTTTTGACTGGATATTGCTGAATTTTCTGGAGATGCTCAGAAGAGATCTCTATAAGTAATATTCTGTTTTAGTTGTGTCATATTCCACTACCAAACTAAGTTTTAAATCTGGCTATGACAATCTGTAATTTCTGGTAGCACACAGTAAATTGATTTGCCAGAGAGGGAGAGAACATGATTCTTAAAATTATAAGATTCATTAAAATTTAAACTGAAATGTCATTTCAAAAAGATCATAAAAGGTAAGACATGCCAGTCAAAAAATTGCCCGGGTTCATTCCATTTCCTCCTTCCTAAAGAGAATTTAGAAAAGAATCTGATATAAAACAGTTTCTACTATCCCCAAATATTACTATTGTCTTGTGTATAAAAGCTTTCCTTGTGGATCAGTGGCAACAATTTTACAGCAATTATTTGATTTCTTGCGTGGCTGAAACAAAGTAATTATTTTCCTGACTCCCATATTTATGAGAGTAAGCATTGAAGCAGATAGTGAACATTTTCAAGGTCAGAATCAGAAGTTGTATTAGCACATTCCTGCTTTCAAGTTAAGCATGTGCTTAAGTGCTGTGCTAGACTGAGACCTGACACCTGTTTAAATCAAAACATAACTCCATTGAACTCAGTAGTGTTGCATCTGTATGTAAGCAGTATATGTGAGAAGAAAATGAGACCCATATGGTTTTGAAAAAATCATAGCAAAATATTGAACTAGTGTTGTAGATTAAAAGGAGGCCTAAAACTCATGGAAATACTGTTATTTCAGTTGACAGTGCCATACTTATCTAGTATATCCTGACTGCCCATGATATATTTAAGATTACATAGCCTCATCAACTTATACCAGCTAAGACTTTGACCCTAAAAGTGAATTTTAAATGTATTATGTACTCCAGAAATCAAATCTTGAGAATTACACTCCTTTAATCAGGGAAAAGTGACATCATACGCTTATCATGGCACAGCTCAAATTTCAAATATTACACGGCTAGGAGCAATCCAGCCAAGTGAACAAAAAAAATCTCCAATACTGAAGATGACATCTGAGAAAACCATGAGGATTCTGCCTATGAAGAAGATGATGGCATTCATTAAATTAACTATTTCTTTGTAGAAAAAATATACAGAAAGAGATGTGCACACATGTGCACACACAGTACAGCTACACTTTGATCACGTAAGTCAAGAAGATAGTTAATGTACCTTGGACTGAGCTCCATAGTCCACAACTAGATTATCAATAGACTAGATTATCAATAAATAGGTTACCACCAGTCTGTGCCTGCCTTAGCAAGTTCAAGGTGATAGCAGTTAGAGGTCAAGAAAACATCAGGGAGAGCTACAGTATGCATGCACCCTGTTCTCATACCCTTCGCTAATTCCCTGCTTTCAGCCATGACTGGAAATAAGGTCCTGAGTTTGATGAAACCATGGTCTGATCCATTATGGCCATTCTCACAAGGCTCTCTATGGCAAAAACTCACAGAGATTCTGGCCTGCAATCTACTGTTTTCTAGCAATCATTTCTCAATTATACACACACTCAAAAATATTCTGGTCATTACTAGCTGCTTAGGAAGGACAAACTCCAGCATTAAAAAGAAATGCCTTGATGGCAAGCATATAAAGGCAGTTGATAATGCAGTACTGACATCGGTAAAGAAACTCTGCTACCTTGGCAATGTGCTGTCTTGGAAAGGCACGACTGCCGAGCACAAGCCAGGGTAGCCCTGGGGAGATCAATGCAGTGTGTCTGGAATGAAGGCGACATCCGACTTCACACAAAAGCAAATGTCTACAACACAGTTGTCATTACTCTTTTGTGTGCCTGAAAAGACGGGACAATTTATAGCTGTCACGGCAAGTGTTCTAGTCAATTCTTCACACATTGCCTCCAAGTCTTGGCTGGTACGGAAGGGCACGATGAGATCTCCGCAACTGAGATCTCGGAGTATTGCCAAATCCTCCTACGCTCTTCAGAAAGTCTGGGGCACGTGTCAGTTAACAGCAAGTTCAAAGCCACTTCTGATGGCCCCCTCTGACAGGATACAGAGCTGAAAGACTCTGAAGGATTGGTGTCAACCCCTGCTTAAGGCAGACCATTAGCCATGGGGCGCAATGCTGACAACAATGGGTGGGACAGAAGACATCCCAAGTTGTCCCAGGCTAAGAAGATACAGTGCAGTAAGAACAGTGACATGGGAAAGCAGGCATAAGAAAGCCTGGAAAGGAGGTGTAAGGAAGTCAGAATTCTGCATTATACGCAACCTTGGGGGATTATGAAACTCTGACTTGTTTCTCACCCACAAGGCCACTCAATACTTAAAAAATATCATGCAGAGAGGAGATTCTTCCTTGCTGGTGTCCTCCACCCTCTCAAGCACTTGCAGTCCAGGCAGTCAATGACTACAAACCACCATCCTCTTTAGGGACCTGCAGATTGAGCGGTGGGGCCAGCGCTGTCATCTGCCAAGGCATGGCTTACAGGAGTAGAAGGGACAGATCCACTAACCCTTCCTGGTAACTCAGTATCCTTATCATGCAACTTCAACATTGGCATTTACTTCGGACCCACTTATTTCCAAAAATGGCCATCTCCTGAATACATCATGCTATCAGCAAGCTTTCCTGTGGAATAGCCTTTGTTGCCAGTATTTCTGTAATGCTGTGACACACACTCAAGCATGCTATCCTCCTGTGAGATCTACTGGTTTTTTGCACATCAAGTACCATTTTGCTCCTTGAATGGGTTATTGTACTGCCATGCCTTGTGTAGTAAGAGCTGTACAGACGGTACTTCTTCAGTAGGTGCGAACTACTGTAGCTCTGGTGAAATGCTGCTGCTTTTAATTGGCTCCTAACTGTGCTGCCTCCTTGGCAATCAGGAACCATATTCTACTAGTTTTAGCAAGTCCAAAAATTTGCATGTAATTGGTCAGCTCCTACATAGCAGGTCCAACATGGGGATGTGAGGATGAGGGTCAAAGCAGGTGTATGTGCTCTTTTGCAAGTTGATTTAACAGTCATTGAAGACTGATGTGTCATGCATTGACCGGGGATGCGCTCTTAATCTGCGCATGGGGAGTGGCTGTTTTCCCATGGGTAGCTGGTTTTGTGGAAGTTTCTATAGCACTTCTGATGAAGGGAAATGGTCTGGATTTTCACTGACTGAAACACTGGCCCAGGGCAGATAGGAACAGCCAGAATGGGCCTACAAATGTCTTGTGTGCACGGAAGTAAAGAACACTCGTGCAGAGAGGAGAGTCACAGACTCCGGTCTCGCTCACTCTGACACGAACGCACAGAGTGACTCTGCTGGACTCAGCACGTGCTATTAGTCATGTAAAACAACAAAGTTAGCTCCTTTAATCTCTATTTCTTTTTTCTTGCTCTTCTCTGAACTGTCTCCAATTTGTCAATATTAGGAATTCAGTGTTTGGCCCCACATGCCAGGTACAGCCACAACATAGGAGCTATTACCTTGCTCTGTAAGATGATGCCTTTTGCATACGCAGACTCAAAACTTTAGTTGTGGGGTATTTTCTTTTTTTTGCAACCCATGGAATCATTTTATGTGCCAGAATGGTCTCTCCGGAAACATCCCTGTGTTTCCATCAGTCATGCTGCATAAGCTTCCTTTTCCTAGTAAATAGGTTGGTTTCAGATTTATTTTCTCCACAATCTTCTTGCTTGCTTTCTCCCACTCTTGTGTTATCTTTCTTTTCAGTAACCCATCGCTGTCTTTATCAGCTTTCGTCCAGTCTCCCAGTTAAAGAATGTCAGCAGATTTCATGACCAAGAACACAAAACGTTCTTGAAAATTTCTTTTGTTTCATTTAAAATCAGCTCTGTAAGGTAAGAAGATCTATATTGATCTCTTCAGTGACCCACCAAGAAACATACCTGCAGCTTAAAGCTGGCTGTTTTCAATACTCTCTTAGACAGCATTTTCAGCACAGCAACAGTATTCCTCTCCAGGCCAACTTTGCATTGATTAGCTAAGTAGGTTTCACTGCAAAACACAGTGATTATGTATTTCACTAAAAACCAAGTAATCCTGGTAAAAAAATACAGGTTTTCTAGGCAAGATTGACTTTTTATAAACTCATACTGCTTATTTTTATGGTTAAAATAAAAGTAAAAATGCAATGAGACAAGACGCACCACTTCAGGTACATCAGCCCTAGAACAGATTACTTGAAAAGCAATTGCAACATTTACACATTTTTTTCTGTACATGAAGATGGAGTGTGTTGCTCTACTCTGCTGTTTTACTACGTCCCATCAAAAGCTTAAGTTTATTAAATTATTCCCTAAATATTCTAGGATGCATAATAACTTCTTATCTCCGTATGTTTGCTTGTTCCCCTAGCACATTTATTGAGGCTTGGTTTTTCTGACCTGAGTTCGCATATTTTTCTTGGAATAGGATTTATTTTTAAAGGGGATCACTATTTCAGCCAACTTTTGCATCATTAACCACCTCCTCCTCTTTATTTATTTATATTTTAATAAGCCACTAATTTCCCAATCAAGAGGGACAGCTTGGGCTAAAAGCCAAACTCAGACACAAAGACAACAGTAAAAGAAAAAGTTACATGAAAACTTTTTTTTTAAGAAGGAATGGATAGCATTAAGTATCAGTCAGAAGCTATGAGCTGCACGTAACTGATAGAGGGAGCAAAAGATATCAGGAAAATTACTGTTGGCAGAGTGAAAGCCAAAGACAAGTGCTTAAGCAAGAATGTAATAACAGAAATTCTAACTATTACAACTGCCTGTTACCTAACTGGAGAGTGTAAAATTGCTGATAAGAGACAACTGAAAAAGAAGAGAGATTCAGCAAGTAGTTTAGCTCTGGGTTTGGAATACTTATAAAAGAGGATAGCAACATGGAGAAGGATGTTTCACCTTAGAGAGTCCAGTCTATATAGATGTGTGAGCTCCCAAATACTTAGCCAAAAGTCATTAGATTATTAGCGTGTCCTGAAAAGCGGAGAAATCCAAGAGAACTTGCATATGGTAAATACAGGGTAAGTTTCAGAAACAATATACAGTTTTACTCTGCTAATTTTAATCCAGTGAGCCTGAAACCAGCACAGGCAAAGTAATGGAAAACTTGATAGATGATTCTGCTGAAAGGCAAATAAAAATGTAAGGCAGAAAATATAACTAATGCCAGTCAAGAAAGTTTTATGGAAAATAGAGTTTGATATGCAGACCTGATATCAGCTGGATAGCTAGTCGGTAAATGTAATGCATGAAATCTGGGTGTTTATTGGACTGTACACAGTACAACATTCCACATATAAACTGGCATTATGACATATCGATAAAGGCACGTTTTAGGCAAAACTTGGTTATTTGAGATCTACAGAAGACTTTAGAGAGGACACATTGATGAAATGGAAAGGAACTAAATATATGGCTTTTCCTTGACAAGATCAACAGAAGAACAGGCAGCCATGTAGACAAGTGGTTCTCTCTTTGTGTAGTCTTAGTACAGTAACACCAGCTCTTGTGTGAATAATTAAAATAAGATGCCAAAGTTTGGAGAGGCCTGGGGTGGGGGGAGGAAGTAAAGGAATACAGAAAATACTTCTTAACAATAGACTTAGAGCTTGGTTGGTCAACAAAAAGGATAGAGACAAGTTGATTAGATGAAATAAAAATATCTGCAGCCAGTGAAAACACCACAGGTGAAAGGACTCTTTCAGGCAGCAGAGAAAGCATAGTTACAGTCTGTGCCTGAAAGGCAGAGCAAGAAACTGAGAAATAAAAGACACATTTTGAGCAGCGAGGATGATTAATTTTAGGACAAAATACCAGGGGAAGTGGTGAATTCTCATATGATTCAGGTCAGCATAAGGTGGGATCCATCAGTCATTGACATACAAGAGATCTGATTAAATCATTTGCAAACCATTTTTGGCATTAAGGTCTCTGCGCCGTTGAAGAAAACTTGCGTTAAGCCACACCATCTAACCCAATAACCTGCGGCAGGAAAATGTCTCTGGTCAGCTGCACATTACAGCCTCCCTCTTCCTTGCTCCCACTTGCAGAATAGATTGCTCCCTCGTAAAGTGCCCATCCTGGCAACACGGGAGCTTAAGAGATGAACAGAGCTGGCTTTGAATTGGAGGGGAACTCATACACATACCTTACCAGCAGAGAAACACATACTTTACAAGGCAAACCGCACCTAAGAATTTTTTTTTCCTTCCCTCTCCTTTTCAATCAATCAGGCCCTGTAAGTTTGACTCTATATGCACTTCTCTTGCTTTCTGTCAAAGAAAAAAATTTCAATTATAGGTGAATATACAATCTCTTCCATTCAGGACTGGTGCTGGCAAAGCACAGGATGATGGGAAGTTGCTGCTGGCAACATGGAGATGGGCTGTGGCCACAGAAATGCAATGAGATTGCCACATGCTGACACAGCTTAGATACTGTCAAGAGTTTGGGGATTTGGGTCGCTCTGCTCTAAGAGGCAGGGTGCAGCGATCAGGTCTGCTACAACTCACTAGGGAATCAGCAGCCACTGTGTGAACGCTTGCTTTCCAGGGACACTGGTCCCGTAACCATCGCTGTCTTACCCTGCCCCACGCTCAGCCCTTGGCAGCCTGTTTGTTACCTTGTCACAAAACGTGTTGTGACAGAACCTGGTTACCCTATGGACCGTGAGGGCTGGGTACCAGTGAGATGCACGTCTTGGATCCCCAGTGAGAGACTCTTCTGAGCACAGCTCAAAAGCCAAAGGGACAAAATTTTGTAATTGGGTTTTGCTAGATCTGAGCATAGGGACCTTCAGTTTTCAAGTCTGTCAATCCAGTTTCCCATGCCAATTTCATATTCACTGGAGGAAACAGATGAGAAAGAAGGGGTGGGAGAGATGAACTTTGTAACAAGCCACATCAGTGTAGGAAAGCAGGGAAAGGTAAGTAGAATTTATTTTATCAGCACTGCACAGGAAGTCTCAGTACCAAAAATTGCTCTCATCCCAGCCAGCACTCCATGTTATTTCTGGCACATTTGTAAACTGGTTTGCAAAAAAATCCTAGGAGCCCCTCAGCACACCCTACCTCTCAGCTCCCTCAGCCTTGAGTGTTTTACTGAAAATGAGGGCTGTTCCTAAACTGTTGGGTGGAAGCATCTCCTGGGGGCTGGTGACGCTGCAGCCAGCTTGACACGGAGATTCCAGTTGCTAAATAAGAAAAGCTGCCTCTGGGGAGAGGCTGTTCAAAAAGTCAGCTTTGTCAATATCACTACCCCAACCGATTAAATTAAGCTAGCTTAGAAGCGCAGGTATAGAGAGTTTGCACCTTCAACTGCAGGGCAGGTCTAGTTTAAGGGAAAGGTCCTGGGCAAGACTCCTGCCTCATTTCCCTGGGAATGCTCTGTCACATTCATGCCATATTAGACCTGAATAGGATGCAATGAAGGTGGTGGGTTTTTTTGTTTGTTTGTTGGTTTGGGTTTTTGGGGGGTTGTTGTTTTTGTTTGTTTGTTTTTGTTTTTGTTTAATTTCAGCCATTCTCTTCCCAAAAAATTGTGCTCCTGCTTTCTAGTGCAAAAGACACATATTCAAAGCTCAGTTTTTAATTTTGTTTCAAAAAGAACCTGCAAGTTATTCACGGAAGTTGTCTTGGTCACAGGGAGAATCTGCTCATTTCACATCCTCAGAAATCTGGTTTTCAGGCGTGAAGCTGAAATACGGGGGTCAGACTCAGGCCCATCGTCTTGTATAGACCCATAGAGGGCACCAGACACTCATTTTTCAGTGCACTGGCCAGGTGCTTATCCTGCCCTGCCCGGCAACTGTGCAGGGGGCTGGAGACTCCTGGGATGAGGACTGGGAGCTCCAGGGAGATAGAACACTTGAATTCTAATCTGAACTGCTGGAACGATGGGTATTTCCATCTCCTGCCATTTCTAAATTAAATCATAAAATAAAATGTTGGCTCGATCTGAAATTTCTTTCACAAGTATCTGATGAAATGGGGAACAGAATCAGATGAAATATTTTCTTTTCCATTTCAAGAATTCAAACAAGAAACAAAACATACTCAGTGACATGAAAAGACTGTTTACATGGGAAAATCCAAGCATTTTGTTTGGAAAACATCAAAATGATCTGTTCTGACTTCTCCTTTTTTTCCCTTCTATAAGAGAAACAAAATTAATTTACAGCTTGATGCCACCGAATCTGCATTTTTCACCAAAACAAACAAACAAAAAACAAACAGGACATTTCCTCCCCCTTCAGCCACAGTTGTCTCAAATCAGCCCACCCCAGAGGAAGTATTTCAGTGGCCTTTGGAAAGACCACACTCTGAGAAACCCATTTCACTGTTTACCCACCACCAGCGATAAACAAGAGGTAAATGAACGGGAAGAAAACGAACCCACTGCGTGACTCAATATCATGTGAGAAGTGTGCTGTCTGCCATAACCACAAGCCATGGTATATTATCACAATGGTTTATTTAATCTGCGAGTGAACTCTAGATATCATCTAACACATCCTTCAGCCCACAGATCTCTGTCCTACAGACATAGTCTTTTTGAAGCCCATTTCCACAACTGATGGGGTAAACAGGCACTCAGGCAGTCCCACACCACCAACAGCCTGATGCACCCAACGATACGGGCATCTGTAGTGCCTACCAACACTGACACATTACACAGAGAGCTGCATACAGACCTATCATTACACAAACATGGATGTAGCCAGTTAAACGGATAGGATCTAGGAAGTAGCTCTCAGGAAACCTAAATACATTTGGGAAAGGGAGGGCAGGAACATCAGACTTGGAAGCCAGTTTACGATCAAAATATTGAGGCAGTTCCTCTCTCTTGGTAACTGTCCAAACTAGTATCCTCAATCCCAGACCCTCCAAGTCTCCCTTGGTTTGGAATCTGCTTGCTTCTGTGAATTTCTCAGTTCAGGCTTCTCTCTTATTTTCAACAACCTTTACTTCCCCCTGCCTCCCATCTTTCAAACGTCTCCTAGCTTCTTGCAGCATGGAGGATGCAACCTTCACAAGTTTTTCATCAGCGTTAGTGGAGCTGGATTGAGCCCCAGATTCCTGCAGCAACTGGAATTTGGGTGCCTTTCTCGGACCAAATATTTCTCAATGCCTAGAACAGACTTTGCTCTGTTCTCCAACTCATTTCTTTTTCTTAAGTAAGAGATTAGATTATCCTTAAATAATATGTTTTCCAACTGTCTTGTGCGGCAAAACCTCTCTGCTTCCTGTTTTATACGTGCTTTGTATCCTGTGCACGTGGCCTAAGAGATCAGTTGTTCAGATTCAGGGGGCAATTAATCCCCAGCACTGTAATCTGCACAGAGGCATTTAATCTTTCAGGAAAGATGCACCTAAAAGGAACTTTCTGAGAAGTGCAGGACTGACAGAAACCACTGAGTAAAGCCAACAGCTTAGCCAGAGGCTGGGAATCTCCTTTCTGCTCTGATCAGATTTCCTCAGAAATTAAATGCGGAGCCGTCCAACAGAACTATTTTGTCTAAGAGTAATGAGTAAAAGTCCCTGGGATTCAATTTCAAGATCTTCTCAGAGGTCCCTGTCACATAACCTTGGTTCTCTCAGGACAGTGTTTGATTCTACTCCCGCTGGTAGGGGAGTCTTGGCATCAGGCTGATCTTATTCTGCCCTCATATGAAAGGTAAGTTTCCAGATCATGGATCTACAGGGCAGAGACTCTCCCTATTGCATGAACTCTAAATATACGTTGGCTGAATCTCTCCTTTGGGTCTGGAAGTGCAACTAAGGCCACAGTAATTTGAAAGCTCTTTAATTAGGTAATTACAGAGTGATGCATCCTTCATTTTTCGCCACCTTACTTTGCACCAAGTTATTCTGGATGACTTTTTCAGACTCTCCAAATTCAAATGTTCAGACCCTTCCAAGAGAGCCAGTCCCAAACCTTCTGCCAGGGATTTCTCTGGAACTTGGCTGAATTTCCAAAGCTCTCTATTTCTCATTTGGCTTCCTTGACTTCTTTTCCATTCAGGCTGTCCCTCCCTGTCCCCTCCAATAGCTCAACCACTTTTTGTTTAGAGGGTTGGCTGAGGACAATTACAAGCAGCACAGTAATCCTTCTCTTACAGCAGTAGGGAACTGGCACTACATCCTCCTCTTAGGACATATGCTTAGTTGCCCAGACAGATAGGAAGCAAGTATTAACATGTGGGCAACACTCCCTCCTGTAGCGTGCTGTCTGCACACCCAGGGGTGCTTTACAGCCATGCAAAACTTAGATTTGTGGCTCATGGGACTTGTCCCCACTGAACTCCCTGCAGGGACTCCATGTTGGGAACCACTGCTCTAAGATAGCCCTCAAAAGAGAGAAATCCTTCTTCCACCTCCTTCCCTGTTTCCACCTTTCTGTTTTGGCCTCAAACAGTTTTCACCTTTTTGCTCAGCTGCAGACCCTTAAAGCGTGGTTGGATGGAGAAAGCAGGTGGGTTTGCTTTTCTGATTTACCCGTCCTCAGCAACCCTTTTCTTCCCACCCAGCCCACCAGAAGCACAGCTGCTCCTTCACACCAGTGCCACCCAATTGCATTCCCCGCTGCTCTCATGCATGCAGCTCCTCTGCAGCACCTCTGGAGCAGTTGGCTCAATTGGGTGCAAGAAACAAAGCTATGTCCTTCTCCCATCTTTTCAGTACGGCTGTAGGCCTCTTCAGCCAAGTCATCGCCCTACTACCTGCAAAGTTACACCACTGAATCAATGCCTGGATAAAACAGCTGCATTTGCAAGGTCTAGTGCTTCTGCCAGGTACACAGGTGCAGAGACCCCTTCATTTGCAAGAGGTGAGGCTCACAGGTCACCAGCACACATCAAAAGGACCACATAAAGACCTACATTCAGGGCTATGTTTTCAAACCAAGGAGACAGACACACAGACAAAAAAGACATTAAGCAGATAATAAGTTTAAGGCAAACATCTCTTGTGAAAATGGCTCCCTGGAAGCCTACAGGCTTTTCCTGCCATTAATGAGGTTTCTGCTCTAGGCTAAGATATGTCTGTAGTGCATATCACATTAATGTGTTCAGGATAATGGAGCTTTAAATCAGCAGCTAGAACTGGACAAGCATGGGATGAGGTCAGTTTTAACAAAACTAAAATTAAATTACGTTTGAACTGGTGTCAGATGAAAAGATGTTTTCCACAAAGCTGTTTTTCTAGGAAAAACAGAAGGGAAAAAAAAAAAGCAACCTATGAGTCATCAGGTTGAAATAGGTTATTCAATCATAATGTCCTGCAGCCACATTTTCTCTCCAGTAAAATGGGTTTGAAGCTCGGTGTCTCGTGAACTACTCCAGAGGCGAGCTCAGCAGGAGGGATGTGAGAAGAGCAGCCCTCTCAGTGTTTTCTGCTGAGTTCCACCCGTCTCCAGCCCTGTGTGGCTGCACTGACTGCTTGGACATCTTCAGGGACTGGCTGGTGCTGCTTAGAGTGTTCCCTCCAGTGGCCCTCTCTGCACCCCTGTTCTTAGGTTTTTGATAAACTTAGTATTATGCCCCTTTCTTTCATTTGTTCTCTCTATGTTTGCTTGGTTTCTCATCATTTTCTTCTTTAGAATCTCTTTGTCAAGTATTCCTCTTAGTTTTTTTTTAGGATGGGTTGACGACACTTCTAAGGGGAAGACAAATGGGAATAACGGATATCTTGGGAAAAAGACTGAAACAGAGAAAACAGATAGCAACACTTCTTCTGAAAACCCCCAGCCTCCAAGGACTTCCTGAGCCAGACTTGGTGGTTTTGCATTTAATAGCCCTTGATAGACTTTTCCCCATGGACTTGTCCAGTCATCCTTTGAACCTCTGTAGGTGTTTAGCAAACATAACTTGCCCCGGCAAGGTGTTCCAGAGGTTAGCTATGAGCTGGCTACTGTCAAAATCATTACCTAACCTCACATTACACCTTGAAAATGTTTAGCATCATTATAGTAGCTGAATTGCTGGTGGACTTTCTGATAGATCTAACACACACACACACTATCAGTGGATACCTGTATCCTGAGCTGTGTTACAAGGTTTTTCAGGTGAAACATGCCCTAAATGGAGTTACTGAAACCAGCTTTAGTATGATTCTTTTTTTTTTAAATCATCTGAAGGGAAATGAACTGTATTTGAAAGAAGAAATATAATTGAATACAGGCTAAGAAATGGTGAGCTTTGAAAAGTTTGTAGGGTTGAGTACAAATCAACAGGTCTACATGTATTAGCTGCTCTGAGAAAACTTTAGATGTCCAGTTACATGAGCTATGTCAGTCTATACACTGGGAAAAGAGAAAAAAAAAAGAGAGAAAAAGAAAAAAAAAAAAAAAGAAACGAGGGGAAATTCGGTTTCAGAAAGCTCCTGTCTAGAGTTGGGGGGGAAAAAAAAAAAAGAATAAATAGAGCTATATTTAACTGATCAACTCTCTCCTTATCCCCCCGAGTATTGTGAACAGCAGGAAACCAAACAAGGAACTGTTTAATTGCCTCTCAAATAAAGGAGGGAAAGCAAGCCTGAATTTGAGTTTTAGGCAGAAGTTTCCGCAGCTCTCTAAAGTTTCTTTGCTTACTGGTAAAAGACACCTTCAGGAGCTCCTCCCCAAAACGCTGTCCTTAAGGATCCCAAGGGAGAACAATGCAGTGATTTTATCAGCCCTGCTCGGCGGCATTGCGACTGCACTAAGGGGCAGGATTCCCCGGCAGGCAGCGGGGAGCGTCCTGCTCCTCGGCCCCGCATCCAGCCACGGAGTGAGTCAGTGCCAAGGGAGCCGGCACGTAACCGCAGCCTGCCTTGCTCAACTGGCTGGTGGGGCGGGAGGAACGCAGCCCCGGGGGACAAGAAGTAGCCAAACAGACTGAAAAGTAAAAGTCACCTGCAGAGACTGCAATCCAGAAACCCTAAACTGAACTCCACGAGGTTTTCATCAGCATTTCCAAAGGAGAGGTTAGCAAACTGTGGATTGAAATGTGAAATCATTGGGCAAACGGACTGAACCACAAAATGAGTAACTTCCTCCGTGAGCTCCCCCGGAGGGACTGGTATTGCTTTAAGGTGCGCGGCCTCTGTTATGTAAATTGTCTTGAACCCTAAGAGGTTTTGCAGATTTACATGATAAGTAATTGTTTTCTCCCCCAGCTATTAAGCACGATGTGGGGGAGAGATCTCTGAGTGAGAAGAAAAGCAGAAGGCTGGAAGGAGGCTGCAGGGAAGAAGGTTCTTGCAACAGACTAGCAAAGGAGACTGAAAGTCATTCGGTAAAGAGAGCAGAAGATGGATTGGGGGCAGGGTTGTGCAAAGGAAACTCCAGGTGGATGTAACATCTGGAGCCAGTCAGGCCCCATGTCAACCTACCAGGGTTTGGTGTTCCCAGGGCACCCAGGTGCAGAGCTACAGGGTAGTCTACGACCAAAGCAGGGATAGCCATGCTTCTCTAAAATATTTCTCCAAATTTCAGAAGTCATAAATTCAGGATATTATACAGCTAGAGACAGTGCCTTTGGATTTAAACGGACTTGATGGATTTTTCTTCCATGAATTTGCCTAACTTTTAGCTCCTATGGCTTCATGTGGCAAGGAGTTCCATTCTTTAATTACGCATGTCACATTTCACCTTTGCAGAGGGGTATTGCTTCTCCCAGGAACAGCGTGTTGAAAAGACCCTGCAATGCAGGAAGTGTTGTAGGGGTTGTCTGAGGGTACTGATCATACACGGATCCTTGGAGCCTGGATAAGCAAGAAAAAGGGGTCACAAAGCCTGCAGGTATGTGAAGCTCAGGGAAGCAGAAAGGAAGTTCTTCGTAGTAATAGGAACAAGGGCAGTCTAGGGAGCAGAGTATACAAGCAGTCCTTCAGGAGTTGAAGGCCATTTTAAGGCACGTCGTGTATAGAAGGAAATAGATGAACAAACATGGGACTACATCTATAAATGCAGTAGTGATACGAGCTGAGGCTGGAGAAGGGTCTATGCTCGAAGTGCTCCTCCCACTGAGGAGCAACAAGTGAAGCTTGGGAGCATGGAGTGGCAGAGAGGCTGAGATGAAGACATGAGATAAATGGATGTGGGGAACCAATATCATCCAATGAGGGAACAGGAGCAGAAGGTTGATGTGGAAGTGATTTCTCTGAGTCTGAAGGAGATTTGCAGTTCTTCCAGGGAGGATTTTTCATCTCCCATTCCTCCAGGTCTTGTCACAATAGAAAGCTTCATTTTTTTCATATTCTCTGTGGTGCAACTCCCTTCACATCAGCAAGGTTATGCTGATGGAAGAGTGCACAAAAAAAAACAGGGCTGGAAGAACAAAACTGCCTCATCATGAGTCCCCTGGTACAGCATGAGAGAAGACTCTTTCCTTTTAGCCTTGGAGAGGCTATCAAATTGCTTTTAATGTTGCATCTATCAATGCTGGGCCACAAGACATTTGTTTGCTTCAGGTGTCATGGGAGCTGAAAAATCTTTTTGGGGAATGATATTATCCCTCTAAAGTCTTATCTTAAGGAAAACATACGTGATCTTGCAGAGAAGCCTCTCTCGGTTGCACTTTAACTTAACAGGAGGTTCCTTTCCTGACATGTCTGTCAGCACAGCAATGCGCACACACGCATACCCACACCGCTGCAGCAACCAAAGAATGCGGAGCCTGAGGACGGGCTGGGGGAGGGAGGCAGCCAGGGGAAGAAGGCTTCCCCTGCCATTCCGGCTCAGAGACACCCCTGGAACGAAGGGATAATTACACGTTGGTTCTGAACGGCTGCCGGCCAGCAGCCTCTGTGTCAGCGGGGCTCAGCCCCGCCATCCTCCAGCCATCACCCTGGGCTCTCCCACCGCCTGCAGTCAAAGGAACAAAATGTCTCCCGGCTGTGCCGAGAGCCTTAAGCATTGCTCTAAAAAAAAGCTCTTACTGAGCTTGTTGCAGCGCGCTTGCACACCAACAGCTCTATGCTGTGGGTCACAGCCATGTGAACAGCGGAGGGAAAGTCACTCATACGTTGCTGGCACTGCTGGAGTGGAAACGGGTGGGTTCTGTGGTCTGCGATGGGGCAGAAGAGGTTCAAATTACTGACAGATTTTGAAAAGCTTTTTAAGTGGGATCTTCAAAGGCTATGTTACTTGTCCGTACCCTGATGGTGTCAAAGACTGTCTCAAAGAGGGCATTGTTTGAGCACTTTCAGATGTCTCACCTTTAATGTCTCTGAGCTTCTGCTCCTCCTGTATAAATGTAATTGCCTACCTTGTCTGTGATTTACTCTGTAGGGAAAACTTTTACTCTATGGAAGGCTCCCAGAGTCACTGAGATCATTAAGTGTGCGTTGCATAATCACACCAAGAAGAAGAGTCTCTCTTGCAATCTAAATGTTGTGATTGTTAGAAATGGAATATGTAAATTGTTAGCACAGTTCTGTAATAAACAGCTGAATTAATTTGTACCCTATTCTCTCCTTAACTCACAATTGTTATGATTCGCCAGTAGTTTTTTTGTTTGTTTGTTTGTTTGTTTTCCTGTGGCAGAACACTATTTTCAAAACATTTTCATTTGAAAATTCTGGCTGTTTTTACCTATCGTTATCTTATTTTATTCTAATGAAAACTCAGATTTCAGCAGAAATATGACCGTGGCTCACACGCAAATCTCTGAAGTCAGAATACAATGAACTAATAAAAATGTACACATTGCTATCATTTTTCCAGCTCCTTTGGGTACAATTATCTCTCCTTGGGATAGGTTTGTACAACACCTTGCCCAATACAGCCTCTAGGCAGCCTACAGCTTGTCTACGGTTTGTGGGCATCACTTTTAGACAAGTAGCAGTAGTAATACAAAATCCAGCAGCATGAGTTCAGCCCTGCTGCCAAGAAAAAAGCTTCACAGGACCAGCTACTCCTCATCCCTTCTGAACCCAGAGGAAATCCATCGATTACACACTGTATCTCAGAGGTCAGCAGTCTTGGGTTGTTTTGAACTGATGGCCTCTTCTAGAACAAACTTAGATCAGCACATACACATACACCCTCCCACACACACAAACCACATACATCATTTGTATGATAAAACCCTATCAAAGCAAGCAGTCCACTGCTCTCAGATAATTTACCCCCATAAGAAGATGAGGAGAATGAACAGCATGATAGACACAAGCCATCTCTACCACCAGAAGTCGTTAAAATCTTGTGGTGATAAGGGTGGCATGAAAACATGGCTAGAAAGGAAAAAGGAGCAGCTGGAAGCATGAGTGCTTTCATGGGGACTGTGGCTAAGGAGGGAACAGGCAACATTAAATGGCAACAGGAAAAATCATAAGGAAAGTTCTGGCCTTCAGTGGATCTGAAAGAGCCTGTAGCATCTCAGGACAAAGCCGTCCATCTTCCCCACCTGCTCCCTGAATGCCCTGCTGGAAAGCAGGAGGTGGGGTTTCTGGCAGAGGGGAATGTGTCATTTACTGGCGCTGCTTAAATCTCCCTTCCCCGGCACTCCTGCAGCAGCTGTGGTTTTGCTCGTGGGCCCACTGCAGGTAGGAGGAATCTTGTACCCAGTCTGGAAACACCAGTAAGGAATGAAAAAAATTAAAAAAAAAAAAACAAAGAAACCCTCCCCCTGAACTCAGCCAGTGTGCTAGGACTAGAAAAAGAGCTGCTGTTGCAACCACAGTAAAGCACAAATCACTTTTGTTTCTGCCCAGCAGCATCTTACCTCGTCCATCAGCCCAGGGTACTCCCCCTGCCTCGACTGCAACATGACTGGAAACTTCCAGACAGAGTATTTTTACTTTGTGGTCAGGTTTCTTCTTGAGGTATTTGGCTGTTACCTCAAAAAAAAAAAAAAAAAGCATTTGTTGTGTTTTATGTCCCAAAGTGGCCTGAATCAGAACAGCCTCCTCGAGCATCCCAGACCTCCTCGCAGTGCTGGGAGGAGGGAATAAAAGGGCAGCACTGCTGCCTTTACTAGAGGTACTAGGGCAAAACAGCGGTTTGTGCCAGGCTGCTCTGTCCTGAGGGATTAGAAAGGTCTCCAGGTTTTTTGCATTGTAACAGAACATTTTGCCTTGGGCTTTCTGGGTCATTGGTGCAATCCTAAGGCTAAGAACTACTTTAAAAACAAAAAATGTCTTTTTCTGCCATTCACTTTTAGAAGAACTGACAAGAGCCCAGTGTAATATTCAAGCCTTCAAGAGGTCAAATAAAATCTATTCCTTGCATACAATCTAATACTCTTGCCGTAAATTCAGACTTGTTCATGACCACAACAAAGCCCTTCAATGGTTGAGGAAGATCATTACAGGATTTTCCTTGTTATTACAGCCCAGCAGAGAAAGCGGTTTCAGCACAGCTGACAGGAATTTCCATTGAGCAAACTCTGCAGATGGGCCACAGGCTTCCAAGAACTGTATCAGGCAGAGATGAATTGGATTAAAGATAATCTGCAATGTGAAATCCTGTTAGAAAAGCCTTCGGGTCTCCACTGCTTCCAGAGCTGAAACTCTCCTGGATTGAAAAAAGGCAGCTGATGTTTGTTTTGACAGCTGTGACGAGTGAGAGGTGTGTGCGTGCGTGCCAGGGAACAACACATATGGTGACCATGTGACACGACCCACAACCAGATGAAAGAAAATTGTCTAATATCTCCAGCAGCGTGGTTCAAATTCCACTTCAACCAAATTGGCGGGCGTGACAAATGCCAGCTAGTCCCTTTTCCCTACACTGATTTAGGAGGCAAAGTACTCCATTTGATCACCTGCATGCTGTGGTTTTCATCTACTCCTAAAATTTTGGGACACCAAATAGGAAAAAGCTGCTGGTTGTTAAATCATCTCATTGCTTCTCCAGTTCAAGTTTCTCACTCTTCCTCTTCCCTTTTCAAAAATGCTTTTTCCTTCTGAGGCTAATGCTGCTGTTGCAGCTCTGGGAAATGAAGCTTTGTGTCCCTGCAGAAGAGCAGAGTGGTCCAGCATTAGAAAACCCACCCGTGCCATCAGGGGACAGGACAAAAGCCCAGACTGGAGCAGGAGGGACCTGACCTGAACGTGGGCAGGTTCAGGAAGTGACTGGACAAATTCATGGAAGAGGTATTCATCTGCAGCTCTCAACAAAAGTGTTACTTCTGCTCAAAGGGTCTGCAAGGGAAAGAATTGCTCAGGCTGTGCTAGCAGTTTGCTGTCTGCAAAACCATAAACTTTGAGTCATAGTGGGCTTAGGGCTCTCTCTTCTCCCCTTGGTCCTTTCACCATTGCCCTCAGAGATGGAGCTTCATTAGCATCTGCTGCAGAACATCGGGTTAGCTGGATCTTCTTTGAGCCCATACAATTAATACCTATCACGGTCTTATTTCACTTTTAACAATGGCACTGATGGCTGCTTCATGCCCATATAGGACTGCCAAATAATACTGTGTCCAAAGCAAAAATGTCCCTTTCTAACCCCTGCCAATCTATGGATGACACCAGTGCTGAAACATATCAATATAAATAGCACACACACTCTTTAACATTTTTATCCTTGGACAATTTTAATACAGAGGAATCATTGGTGTGCTTACTATTTTTCGCTGTCTGCCTATGACAGGTCACAAAAAGTGTGTGCTATTTCACTCTGGTTGAGAATGAGAAGGGCAATCCCAGGGGCTGTGCCACTGAGGTGGGAATTTGGTGGCAGGGTTCTAACCTGACTTCTGTAATTGGCCTTCTCTGTGGCTTTGGACAGATCTGTTTTCCTCTCACACTTGTGGCTGTCTGGTTTACTCAGGCAGGTCCCCCATTATTGAGCCACCTGAAAAGAAGTGGCTGATCAGGGTCTGTGTTCAGTCTCTGTACATAATGCATGGTAGAATAAAGACTGGATGCTGGCCAAGTCCTCCTGGTCCTGCAATAACGTAGTTGGCATCGGTGGTTATTTTTCACACCACTAAGTTATAAAACTGGTTGGATTCAAACTGTAGTTTCACCCACATTTCCAAAACTGAGTTAGGAAACTCCTTCTTGTTCACTGCTTTTCCATGTAGTTCTAGCTGGACTTGCCGTCAGTACCAGGCAGGTGTAAGAACTGTTTTGCTTCCCAGCCTAAAACATTGCAATATAATCATCCCAGCGAGGGAAGGATCCAGCTTCTCTCAAGATGCTCACTAAAGAACCGATGATACAGTTCAAGCTGAAAGGAGACCATGTCTCACTTTCACTACCAAATCTTTCTATGGACAAATAGTCCAGGAAAAGTTCTAGCTGAAAACCGGCAGCAGCTTGTTGAGCTACTGCAGAGCAGCTTTCTCAGGAGCTCGTCTGGTTGCATGTGTCCCAAATCATTCTGGGCAGGAATCTTAACAGAAAGAGCAGTATATTTAAATGATATAATCAAAATATTTTACTCTGAAGATACAAAAAAACATCTTGCCTTTTCCAAAACTCTACTTTGTGGGGACATTAAAAGAAAAATGGTTTTGTGAATTATCAAGTGGCTAATGCTCTCTCCTTGCTCTGAATGGAACCTGTCCACACAGCAATCACGTGAGTTTCATTTGAGTTCTTAAAGCTGAATTATTAAATGAGCAAAAAAACACATATAATGCGTACTTAGTTAAAGGAAAAATTACTTTTAGTGATCTTGAACTGTTTTCCTAACCATTTTAAATTGGTATTGCCAGAAATTTATTCATTCAAGACTGTCCACACAAGCTTTGCACTAAATCCATTAGGGGAATAATCAAATTTTAATTCAATCAGCTCAGTGTTGATTGCAGACCAATGACTGCTAAGTGGCTGCAAATAGCCTATAGTTTTGTCAGAAATACTTTGTCCAGTTCTGTAGTGAGCTTTGCTAGGAAACAAGAGTGGATTGAAAGCTTGAGCAATGGTAACTCAAGGAAAGATGCTGCAATGCCCACTGCTGTTCTGGTCAAACTAAAAGTCCTTTCCACAACTGGCTGCTGAACATCACTTTAACAAGNGAGAGAATTACGCATGACTCAACTATTTCCTTGCTACAATTTATTAGATTTTAAATGTGTTCATGTTGTACCCATCAGCCTCTCTGCTGCTACGGAGTCAGTGCCAGAATTATGACAAACGAGATTCTTCTGTTCACTACAAGTTTTATCTGAATTATCTACCATGTTAGAGGTCATGGGTATAACACTTCATTTTTCTCTGTACCACAGATATTCTGAAAGTGGATGGCAGATCATGAACTATTTCACAGGCCTGCTGTCATGAACTCATGTGAAAAAAACCGTAATGCACAATTAGCCTTATCTTCAAGATTTCCCAGGGATGATGTCCAGTCTACACTGATTTATCTGATCTTTCTTGTAAACTAGAGCGAGGATAGTGTTGGGGCACAGTATTCACCCCACGTGATTGTTGCAGAACAAAAGCCGTATGACAAGAATGGATAACGGTACCCGTGCAATGGAACCCTTATATGTCTTAAAAGAACTGTCCTTTGAAGCAAATTGTCTTCTTCTAAATAATGACTTGGTAAATACAAACCACACTGCGATAGCCAGCTGACCCTCACAGGAGAGGAATCTCTGGCACTCATGTAGAGGCAGAGCTCTAGGGAGAGCTTGCTTTCTGCAGCTGTTCTTGACTGTAAGATAGCGCTGGAATGACCAAGCCCAGTTCATGTCTCCCTCTCACAGACAGTGGTGGTGCAGTTTTGTCGATGTTTGGAGTTACAAGAGAACTCCAAAGCACTGAGAAAACAAAGCAAGAACATGTGAAATGTGGGATTATCCCAGATGGTGCACTTTAACTTCAGTTGGCAAAACCACGACCCGAGTCACCTTGTGAGATGGATTGCAGTGCAACTGGATGTATATTATCCGTATTATTGGCCTAATATTTCAAGCTGATCTTCTGCTTACAGTTCACGTCAGCACATAGACTGGCTTATTCAACCTCTTGAAAACATCTTGCAGAGATAAAACACATGTGTATATACTATAATCTTTGGTAAGTCAGTATCTTCTTTTGTGAAACAGTGACGTTTATGGGGGGACTGATCATTTTCAGATGTTTTGTTTAATTCAACTGAGCAGTTAGATACTAACAACACAAGAACAGTCCTGAACTTTTTAGAGTCAGAATCTCTTCATCAAGTTGGACCAGTCACTGATCCACAGTCCTGTGAACGACATTTCCACTTTGAGTTTCATTGTCATAAACTGAAACTTGGATGTGTCCCCACTTTTAAAATCTTTTGCAACACTGTCCCTCTGAAGAGCTCATGGGACTTGTATTAAGTAGCATGTCACTTCTTTGAGCTAAATTTTTTCTCCCCACACATTTTTTTTTTTTAATTGCTGGAAACTTTAAGTAGAGACACAGGCCATGGTAGATGCAAAGCAATGAATTAGAGCAGAAAGAAACACTGGAGACACAGTCATTTGAACATACACCAGTTGCATGCATAGCCTGGTGAATAAAAGCTTCCAGCCCACTGTAATACAACACCTGAAAAACCACTTGATATCCCAGAAGCTGGCCCCACTGTGTAACAGGAGATTGCTTGTAAATTTAGAAAAGAAATAGCCAAGCTACTGAACTACCGTGGGAAACTTGCCAGGGTATCACCTTAAGAAAGGCAGCCCTGGCTACTGGGACTGTGGTTGCTTCTCATTAAATGCACAAACAGCTTCTGGAATAAAATGTTTCTCTGTAGGATTACTCTGGCAGACTGGAACTAAGGAGTCGGAGAGGACAAGCCCTGCTCTCAGCTAGCAGGAACCTGACAGCCATTTTCTGGCCCTGCTTTCCCTGCTGCTATTTGGAAAGGATCACTCAGGTTTTCCCTTATGGGACACAACTCAGGAAAGCACATCTTTTGTCCACAGCTCTTCTGTGTGCGGTTTAAGTGTGATTGCAAATCAACCACAGGGAAGACATTAGCAAATATGTTACTGGAGAAAGAGAAATTAAGAGAATATTTTTCTGATCAATTGTGTAGGCCAGAATGCTTGCTGGTTTAAATGGCATAGATCTGTTGATTTCAAAAGAACACTACAAATGGAAAAACTCAGGTGACATCTAGACACCTCAGTCCCGTTGGTGACCATCCAGACTTCCACAGGGAACAGGAGAACACAGACTGAAGGCTTTCACTGCTGCACAAACCGCCAAGATCAACCACTCTTCCCAGTTGTCCTTAATTACAGTGGAGCAACCTCTTTGATTTCAAGGCCAAGAAGCTACATCTCCTGCAGAATCAGGATGTGGCTGGCTGAGATTAGGGTGTGCAAATCTTCACATATAAACTTTGTTTTGATGGATGTCCTATTTTTCTTTTAAAGGACTGAAGCTGAGATTGCCATTGCTCAGCAGTCATTTTCAAAATATCCCTTTTCCTCTCTTCACCTAAAAAGTTGAGTCAGATTTATAGTGGTGTTTAAATACTTAAAGATGATGAAGAACACCAAGAATCAGATCTGAAGCTGAAGTACAGGAACAATAAGAAAAAGAGGAAGGATCCATTGAACTAATTTAATGGCAAAGACAAAGTGAGACATAGAGCTGGAAAGTTGACAAATGAATGGAAGAGTCAGTTCTCAACAGCTTTCAGACACTTTCCTCCCTCTCCTGATGGTAACTTCTTCTTGTACAACCTTTGATCTAAAGTCCTGTGCAGCATTACAGAAGGAGAAAGGATATTTGCTGGCTGTCTTGCTGTCCCCTTGCAGAGGGGAGAGAGAGTCTAATGAAATGCTGCGATTATACCAACAGAGCCAGAAGTACACCGTGCTCATTCTTCAAATCTAGACACTGCTCTTGAAGACTGTCTGGAAAGGCATTCATCAGCATGGCTACAAACATTTGCATCTGCATAATGTAGCAAAGCCTGAATAAGGGTTCATGTGTACATTTTATCAGATATTATAGGAGGGCTGGTCAAGCTCTAAGTGTGGGATGGAAAGATATTTTCATGAATTAAAACAAAAACGTTTTATATTTTATATAGAGGAGGTGAATGCTGCAGAGCAGCTAATAATTTTGAGGCTTATACAAAAAGCAGCAAGAAGCTTTCCAGACCATCTGCTCCAGAGGGTTTTCTGCATCTCCAGCAGATGGGTTTGTGACATACTAGCCATTCTCTTTGTCTCTTGCTCTCTTCTTTACCACACTGCCACTTTGGGGAAATATAGAGGGGGGGAAAAAAAAAACAACAAAAACAGAGGCTATTGTACAACTGGAAGTCTCTCTCCCGAGACTGATAAAACATTGCTTTTCCCTTTGTTTCAGGATTTCATTCCCAGAGGTTCTTTCCAATCTTGGGTGAGCCTGATAATATTATGATATGTTCATAGGCTTTCTCATTTATTTTGAGACCCAAAATGGGATCTAGAGGCAGATTGCCATAGCAACCTGTATAAAATTTTACTAAATTAAATATGGGTTGTCTACGCTGGGGGGAAGACACTTGGGTGAAGAGTACAACTTATAGTTTTGTGACACAAAGCAGGAAAAATATGGCTTGAAATTGAAATTCCAAACATGTAGAGGGAAAGGAACTACCAGCTCTATGGATAACAGTGTGACATATACAACCATTTTCTTACCCCATCCTTTTTAACCATTTAGCCCTTCTCTTTGCGTTTCCCTAGTGCCCTCCCCTTTCGCTACTTCAAACATAGTTTTCTGGCTTTCAGCATCCTGCCTGCACCCTGGCTTCACAACACACCAAGTACAGGCTTCATCTTTTCTGTGTGTTGTCATCATGCTAGGGAGGACATCCCCATAAAACTATAGATCTTAGAATCATAGAATATCCTAAGTTGGAAGGGACCCACAAGAAATGTGGTAAGATGTGGCTTGTTTTCCTTCACACCAAGACGTGACTTCTTGTTTTCCTTCAAAGCCGTAATACCTGTAAAATCTATGATAATAGACTGATAGATTGATGCTGGTACCTCTTGTGCTGAGGAAACAATGAAAGATTATTTCATTAGCTGTATCTGCCATTGTCTCTCATCTCACTCTCTTGAGCAGAGACACATTACCATTATCACATAGCACCAGAAGAGTTAGCTTTTCTCCAGGACACTGGCTTCTGAGACTTCCAGTAATGCAAACGCAAATTACAGTGTGGGTGAAATCTCTCTGTCACAGTGGCAGCACAGCTGTGACAGAGTTACCCTTGCTTGAGTTTCCCATGAAATAAATAACAGTCTCCAGTGAATAGGAGGTATTTCTTAGCTTGCCCCACCAAGTCACTTTTTTCTGTGCAGCTTGGATGAGCTGATTTACTTATTCTTCAGAACTCTCCAGAGCTGATTCTTTTCTGAACATCCAACAGCAGTAGAAGAACCTTTCTTCACCAGGTCACTTTGTTACAATCCAGACAAGCTGCTTCTGTGTTCAGCAGCACAGGCAGGAGAGAAATGCATGCCAAGTGGGAGGAGTATGGAAAGTGAGATTTTGTGGTAAAACTCTTGAAAATTGGTTTAGAGGGATCTCATGAGGCTCAAGAACAGTGCATTACTTGAATTTCAGCCAAGTGATGAGATCCTAGCTTCTGATTTGGAGTCTATGGAACACAGCAGAAAAATCTGCTGGACAACAGAGAAATATCCCTCAAATTTAAGACATGGCACCCCAATCCTGAGAGTTTCTCCAGTCCTCTGCATTTTGATAGCTCAGCCAGGACTCAGCCAGGACACTGTTTTCCAGCAGGTCCCAGTCCTTTGTGTACTTCAGTTTCCTTTTCTTGCTCACATTCATGCTAAATGATTAGCAGGGAGATTAGCCTTCAGCTGACAAGAGGATTCTGACTGGAGGTCCTCTGCCCTGAGGTGTGACTGCTGAGTAAGTGTGTCAATCATATGGGTGTGAATTTTATCCACACTAGCATTTGAGGCCAGCACTGTTTTACATGCCAACACTGGGAACACAGAGAAGAGATCCAGCCCAAATAGCCCCAGAGGCAGCAAATAACCCACAGGCACACAAACAATTGGCAATGCCCCATGGAAACCAGAAAGGCTTGGCTCACCTACATTTGTTGTTTTGGGATGGGGAGGAATCCATATCTGCTTGGAAGCAGATAAAAAAGTCTCTTCCCTTCAGGAAGTCAGCTGAGAAAACTGGCTTATTAATGTATGATAAAAGGATTCACAGCACTCTCCCTTCCTTCTTAAAAAGCCCCAACCCCAAAAACCCAAATACATCTCCATGTTGGTGCAAATCTCCTGATGACTCAAACTAACAACTCAAAGTAATGCACAATTCATTTCAAGAGTAAACCTGTTTTCCTCAGAGAGCACAATAACACTCATGGCACCCTTTTCATTCATTAAGCGGGTACCCTTGGGGTACATTTCCCAGGGCTCACGTCCAAGCAGCTCTGGTCTCCTTGCAACATATGACCCCTCTCTCCCAGAAACTCTGGCTTCTGCATTACATTGTGCACCCACCAGCATAGGCAAACCCTTAGAAGTGCTGAAAGCAGATATAATGGCATGAGCTATGTGGTAGCTGCTGGCATGTCCTAGTGCTTCAACGGAAGCCAAAGTCACTTAGCCTACCCTGGAAAACGTTTCTGGTGTAGTTACAATTAGTATTACCATGCTGGCAAACCCTCTTCAGCATCAGCATCAGCATCAGCTTGACTTACAACTTCTATCCTGAATGAAATAACCCCCCAATAAACCAGGTAAAAGCTTTTTGCTAGTCCTGTCTCAGGACAAGGATGTTATCCTACGACTCAAGCTGCTTCTAGGGTGTAAGCAGTCCAAGTGCAGCTTTCCATGTGAGAACTGCTGGGTAATCCACATTCCGAGCTGTGGCAGGAAATGAGCCAGCAGGGACAGCTGAGTCTGAAACAGATGGGCTACTTCAAGATGTTTCTCAGTGGAATTCTGAAGGGAGCCACTGTCTCTCACTGAGAAGCAGTCCTATTTTCTGAGAGATCTACTTTAAGTCTTGTGGCTCTTGGCTACATGAAGATTTTGCTGCAAGACAGACAGGGTTGGGAAAGTCGGCCACTCCCTCAAAGAAGGCTTTTGCTAGTCTAGAAGTATCATTAAAAGTGAAATCGCATTCTTAACTTATGCTGGCAAGTGATTAGGGTTGACCCAGCATGAGGCCGCCAATGGCGATATGTCACAGTAAGCATGAATAACTTGGGTAGGTTTTATTTCTTTAACAATGCTTTGCAACCCATGGGTCATGCATCTGCCAGACTCCAGCATTTGAATCTGCATCACCGACATCTGAGCAGCCACTGGCTGACACTTGATACTGCTCCACTGAGCTCACTAACTCTCTCTACTTGTCCCGCTGAACTTTTTGTGGCCACTCCATCCATTACAGCTACCCAAAGGGACGGGAAATCAATGCTGTTATCAAGTAAATGCAAATTCTGAGTCAGCCGCATGGAGCAAAGGAATCAGAGCTTCCAAATATGGCATCAGACACAACATGGAAGCGGAGAACTGTGGTTAACACAGCTCTGAATATTTCTGGGCATTTTACCCAACACAGCAGGAGCGTCTTCAGATGAATGAACTGGGCTCCTGACACTGTGTGTATAAATTTTCAAGTGGGTTTTACTGTCTCCTTTCTCCAGAGGAAACAAGGGCCATGATAGANCACACTTTGGTTTGCAGAAGATTCTCTGGAGACTTGCAAGAAAAAAAATAAAGTATGCACACTTTCTCTCTACTATTTTTAAGCCTCAGTTTCAAATGGATACTTCAAATGGAAGGTCAGCTAAGCTTGCACGCAGCAGCTTTAAAAGATGCAATGTTTAATGGATTGGGAAGAAAAAAGCAGGATGAGATGCAGCAATAAAATATTGGTATTCCACTGTCACACCTTCTGAATTGCTCAGTGTCTGTGGCAGGACACTGTGCTTGTGGACCAGCCATCTGGTGGGAGAGTCTTTAGATTTAGGAAGATCTGTTAGATTTCTGGTTTCTCCATGCTTCCTCCCATGATGAGGAAAGAAGATGTCAACGACCATGGATGCTTTGTGCAAAAATGTAGCATTCCATTGCTAATACACATGGAAAAAGCTAGCTGCAGAGGGTAGAGATAAGATTTGAAAATGATACTTAGCAGCTCTGTTATACTGCCAGCCCCTTCCCCTTCTCCCTCGGGGTCCTTATTTTCTTATAGCTAGGGCTAGTGAGAAAGGGTTATTGTCAAGATAAAAGAAATACAGTCAAAAAATCCAAAGATATTCCCCATTATTACCTATTTAGGTATTCCAATCTGCCTGCCTTTCTTGCCTGTCTTTCTCAAAACAAATCCAGAAGGTTGAAAACATGTTCTTGGAGTTGTAAAATCCTAATTTTGGGGACAGTACTAGCAAATCTCTTTTTAGACTATTTCAGTCATCATCTGGATAATCGGCCTTTGCCATTCTGCATCTTTAGCTCAAATGCCTGTGGAAAATTTGGGAGAAAAAGATGTTCTGCTAAAAACAGTCACAAAATGCTTACAGCCACCACCACCACAACAATGGAAATCAGTGATGAAATACTGACTCAAAACGGAATCTTCCACAGTCCAGGCTAGCATACTGTCATGAAGAATCCTTCCCCATGACCAGTCTGATATTTTTTACAACTACCATAAAAGTTTAAAAAATGCAGGAAAATTCCAACTTTCTTTAAAACTACAGAACGCAATTTTTCTGGTTTTCAGATCCAGATCAAAAAGATTACTCTGTTTGTGATTTAAACACATTGCATTTTTGCAGCCAGCAGTCAAAGCATTAAAATAAGAACATTTCTGTCCTGAATGTCTGTGAATTTACCATCTGCAGAGAGAAAAAGGCTCAGTTGCCTTTCACAGTTCACATACCAATGGCCTGGTTCAGCCTCAAGCTAAATTCCCTTGGATTTCCACCACTGTCCAGTGAGGCCAATACGATTCCCTAAATATCTGTCCAACATGTAGAAAAGTCAGTCAAAAATGTACTCAGTACAAAAACAAGTCTCCCCCCTCCCTACAATGCTAAATATTTAACTATTACCAAGTAGTAAAGACTTGCTAAATCCAGAAAGTGTGGACTTGGTAAAGTTTCCCTTCAGTATTAAAAAGTTGTATATTTTCCCCTCTCAAGCTCCATGAAATATGTGTAAGATCTTCAGTCTGGAATTTCAAAATCATAATCTTTAACATTTTTAATCTTCTTCCAGCAGGTGGAGGTAGATGAGTGCTGGATTTCCTTTGGGAAAACAAGTGAGATATATAGTTCATAAAGCAACTCTACACACACCTAAACAACTGCTTGCAATATTTGATACATGATCTAGTGTTTCCCTTTATTTACCACTTGCTTTTGTCTCATTCTCAACACAACTGAGGGAATGAAGAGGAGAAAGATTTCTGCATTTAGAATGCAAAAGTATCTTTTCTCTCTTGAATCCTCAGGAAACCCTGCGTGGATACAATTAAAAACTCATCATAACATCAAAAAAGTTCCTACTATTCTTTATTTGTTGTCTCTAATTTTCAGCTTTTTCCATAGTCTCAATTTAGAGATGGAAAGTCAGCATAGTTCTGGACAAGGTTTTTCTCCAGAAGTCTTCTCTCTCACAAACAGGTGCCAAACGTTTGGGGCAATAGGAGTTCGATCACATCTGGAAAGCCTGTGTGAAGCTCTTTGTTTATAGGCTACATCTCTTTGCCTCCCCCTTGACTCTAAATACTTGCTAGAAGGAAGAGTTTCAGAAGATGTTCTCCATGTGGGTTCCCTCAGACAGACCGTTTTCAGGTCAACTCCATGAAATTATTGGTTTCTGGACAAATATGAGAGAGGGGTCACAAACCTTGTGGTTCTCAGGGGGAGCTTTCTCTCGACTGACTTCACTGAGTATGGAAGGGCCTCTCTCCACTAATGACTCAGATGCTCAACTCCAAACATTCCTATCCCACATTTGATCAGATAATGATCTTTAAAAAATTATAACTGCCATTGCAATGGAGGGCAGAGGAAGCTGAAGACTCAAATTCCTGGAGGATTTGTGTTCCAACCTGATGGAATCCCTAGGTTGTCAAAGGGATTAGCGTGAGCCTAACAAGGCTCATCCGCATCTTCTCATTTGAGTACATTTGGGGCAATGAGGATTTTTCTCATTGGGTTTCATTTGCAGCCCCCTTTTGATAAGGGCTTTCCCTGGAAAGCCTCAGTTGTCAGGGTTAATGGCTTAAGCAGTGTTGATAGATTCTGTTTATGTTGGGTGAGGGGGTTCAGGTGGCCCAGTCTAATGTAAGCTTTCCATCAACTGTAAACAGCAGCTTTTTATGTCAAAGCTGTGTTTCTGCCTTTTGACAAAGCATTAACAGATCTACTGAAAGGAAGAACCCAGGGTGACGACAGTGGGAAGAGCCAAGAAGTTTAATAGGTCATTTCCACCACAAATTCTGATAATTTGACAAAGTGGCATGTCTTTTCTGCCCAGGCCCCGCAAAGAGTTCATATCTGCCATATTCTGGCTCCTGTTCTCAATTCTGCTCCAGGAGGTGTAGGGGAATTTGTGGCAGTGGCCACGCAGCTGAAGGAAAAGCCTCTCTGCTGTCTCTGCCTAGACTGTGCCAATCCTACAGTGAGCCAGGGGAAGTTCTACCTTTGACTGCAGCCTTTTCCTGAAGCACTCGTTTAAAAACAGCTTGGCTGAAATGGGTCCTGCCTGAGAGAGTATTTCTCATATGGATTCAGAGGAAGGTTCCTATATGTTGCCTATATGCACAGCTATTCCAAGTCTGTCAGCTCTGTGATGACGACATGACTAAATTAAGCCTTACACTATGCCTGTGGTCTGGCATTAAGACATGACACCTTGGCTGCTATCTTCAATATCTGGTCCCACCCAGGAATTAGACAGATCCAAGAGTCTTTGGCTTACAAGATCAGGCAATTATGAGCAGGATTGGCCACTGGCCCAACACAAGAGCGTAAAGAATGTGGAGCTGTATATCATGGGATGCAGGGACACCATTTTTCCTCTCACATTCCCAACCCTGGTGGCTAGATATGCAGAAAGGGAGAATGCTACAAGGCATGTTCTTTGCTCCAGAAACCCAGATAAAATTGGTCCATTGGCCGAAACATTGACCCTTGCGCTTACAGATGAAGGTTCAGTCAAGAAGGGCAGTGTAAACCTAGAAGTCCTGATAGGAACAGAAGAGAAATGTGGGAGATGAAATTCATGTTCATTCAGAACAAATTAGATAGGCTAGGAGGAGGAAGGGGTTCTGTGGGAATTGTATGGATAATTTACTGTAGATTGTGTCCTATAAAGAGACCATCCGTACCCCAAGGAGCTTATGATGAAAAGCCACAGCAACAATATTTTCCCTTCTACCTCAGTCACCCATAAAGGCAAGCACAGTCCTGTTTTGGGGGGAAGTGTCTGATGGTGTTTGTGTAATCCAAGGACCCCATTACTTTTTAGCCTGGGAGCATCTCAGAAACTTGAATACAGGGACGCCACTCAAAGGACAAAGACCTTCAAATCCTGCGTAAATGTGATGGTACGTGGATAACTTCGGTTGGGTTATGCCAAAGCCATGCTTACCAACGGCACACGTATATGGCAGAATAAAAAGGCACTTGAGTCTGCTCAAGATCCTCCTTTCTGTTGTAGCAGAGACCTTAGAAGGCAAAAGGGAGCTGTGTGGTGTGTGGAGTGCTCTTATCTTCTTGGATGCAGGTGCCAGGATTAGACAAAAATCAGAGATTGAGGGATTTAACTGAGATCACACAACACAGTCTCACTGCTTGTGACTCCCGTGGAACACACATCTTTCCAGTGAGGTCTTGCCTACCTCTGCTCTACCAACAAAGAACCAAGCCAAGACCACCTCCTGCATGTCTTTCTTTCTGCAGGGATCTTTTCCATCACTTGCAGGCCTTCAGGATAAGATGGAGCTTATCTTCATAACCATTTATTAATGTCGTCGACTGATGAACTGGCAGGAAAACAACCTGTCGGAGCAGTGAGTCTGCTGAGAAACGACCAGTGGGAGGGCTGGGTGAGACAGCAATGGACTGTAATCAAGCTTGCACCATCTGATTTTGCTTCTCTTATGCTGATGGGTTCTTGGCTCAGACCCAGTAACTTGCAGAGGGTAAAGGATGGCAGCTAATATTTTGGCCCAGGAATTAGCAGAGCTATGCCAGGATGGCATTGCAGGATGTCAGAGAACCATCAGCTCAGAGGGGAGCAAGGTGGTAAAAATGTGGCTTACAGGGATAAGCCATGTTAGAATGAACTTGCTTCACAAGTCCAAAACAGCTGAAAAATCTGTTATCTCTATTTATTAGTTTAATCTTTTAATCCACCTTGCTGTCCAATTAGATTAATGAAGCTAGAATCCTATTTCCAGCTTGACCTGTGTTATCACACTCACAAAATAGGAGTAAAGGAATTTATGTGCCTGGAAGGGGCATGGAGGTTCCTGGGTGAGGACTGCCGCACAGTTTATTTTCTGAGAGCTGAATACCTCATTAGTGACCTGAAGAGCATAGGAGGGCCTGGGGGACTAATCCACTGTCGGAAGACAAGGTGATGTTCACACTATGATGTTGCCTAACAAAAATTTTAATGGTTCAAAGGAGAATTTATTGCTTTGCTCAAGTGCTCCTGAACTCACAGATTTATTTATTTTTTTTAAATACATAATGTCTGTGGCTAAACTGCTTTATATATTAAGAAATGGATCTGCTTGCAAGCAGGATCTGTGATAACTATTTAATGGAAACCAGCGAAATGTTTTGCTGGCATTTCTGTAGGACTTTCCCTAAATTGCTAGAGGTGTTCAGAAGAGTTTCACTGACAAGTGCTGACACTCTTTTTCTCTTTTCTTGGGCCAGATTCTGATCCCGTGACTCACTCTCCAGAGTATTTTGACTTCAATAGCCATCTTGACCAATGAGACTGCTTACGGATAAAGGCCAAGGCTGAACCACTCTTGACACCAGAGGCTTTTGGAAGTCGGTGGGATTGAAAGAGTACTCACCAGAGAAAGACTCTTCTGAAAGAACTCTACTGCTTCACTTTACATAGTGCCTGAGGTGCATATGTCTATCTCAGCATTAAGTTCAAATTCACTCTATGTGCTGAAGAAAGCTAGGTAGAGAGGCAAAAGTGGTTAAGGCACTCTTCAGGATTTGGGAGACCTTTATTTAATTCTCTGCTCTAAGACAGGCTCCCTGTGTGACCCTAATGCAGGCCATCAACCCTGCAGTGTTTCATTTGTAAAACGGGCATGGTATCATGGTGTTCCTACCCAGGAATGCAGCAAGAAGAAGGTGTTAGAGACTAGGATGTCTTTAATGTACTGGCAAAGATAAGCCATCATGGAAGCCATAAGAACTTAGAATTGAAACAAAGCTCTGGCAATTCTCTGTATTTTTTTACTTCTCTCACAACATTATCTGCATTAACAGGTGAGGGCACATGAAAGACATTGTATTTTTTTAACTGTCTTTCAACTCCTGCCACTTGTTCTTGCCCCCAAAGTCCTACTGACAGATATGAGGTACTATATGGTAAATCCACCACAAACCACATTTTTCAGTTGTTCTGTACCGTGTGATATCTGAATTTACATGTGTTAGAGACTGTCGCTTTGGTCAAAGCCACGGGGATGTGAGGTAACATGCTGCTTTCTCATTCTGAAAACCTGGTGTGAGAATGATATGAGCTCACCCACCACTTTTGCACTGGGTAAACAGCCTGCAAATTAAGTACGAAAAAAAGGTGCTTACGATTGCAAAGGATCCTGGAAAAAACCTTTAAAAAGCCAGTGTGGTGAGCTGTTTCTAGCCCAGTTTCTGGCAGTCACATTGTTGGAAGATAAGCCTTGGCCTTGCAGATTTAAGATTCCCAAACAAGTATTTTCTGGCAGAGGACTTCTTTCACAGAGCCTTATTTGATGACCCATAGGCTGTAAAACCATATAATAATTTAGACTGGAAGGCATCCTTGGGAGCCTGATCCATTTCATACCACAAGACTTCTATGGGTTTCACCAGGACCTATCTCTAGGAAGAGGAAAGATAATATGAGGGAGATAGCTTTGGGAACTGTAATAGCAACATCTTTGATGATTAGGATGGTTTTATTGCCTTTCCTGTTGGGGAAATTAATAAAGGTGTCTTCATAAGGCAGCAACATCCAGTGGGCTGGGAACAAGGAATTAACAGCCAGACCTTGACTCTGTTTTGAATATACATTCACTCATAGTATAAAGCTGAATAGAACAATTGTTCTTTCTGAATTGCCTAACGCAAATGCTATCATCATCTTCAGCAGCAGTAACAGAGAGCTTTATGTAGTGGATAAGACATTTCCCAGGAGTCAAGAATCCTGATTCCAGCTCTGACATTGGTTTGCTCTGTCACCTCAGACAATTCACTTTACTTCCGTGCCGTCTTTTTGCCCTCATCTGCAAAATGTCCTTTGAGATGTACTGATGAAAATCTGTATGTGTAAACTCAGAAAATGCAAGTTATCATATTAATTGGGAGTATACTTAGTCCTTCTTGAATGACTGACAGCTTGATATAAAAATCCTGGAAAACACAACTTTTTCTTGAAACTAAGTAGGGTGAAAGTCACCAGAAAAGTAGCATTTTTAGCTTTCAGTATGTGTTTACCTGAATCCTACTTGACGTGAAAAGTTCTAGGCTTAATGCAGTCCAAGCTTCGGGCTTGATCAAGTGAGCAAGTTGTCCCTGCTATTTGAAAAGCAGAGACACTTCTTGAAAGCTGGACTAGAGCAACACCTGTCGCCTCCAAACACAGAGCTCTGAGCACAGCCTGACTGTAGTCTGTCTGCAGGGCTCACACTGAGGTGAGGGACAAGCAGCATGTGACAGCCCAGAAGGACTTATGAGCAGATAAAGAAGGAGTTATGAGCAGATAAACTGGGTGATAAGTTTTCATTTTTATTAACCATTCGGTTTGGCTCAACAAGTAAAATGTCACTGGGGAAAAGCCCTCAGATCCTACATCTTCAAATAAGCTGAGGTTAGTCTCAGCTCTTTGGAGGAATCCGGAGAGAATATGAACTGGCTTCATTTGTGTTTTGAAGATGCGTCTACACAAGGAAACAGCATGATCTGTCATTATGCCTGAGTGGGCACAGAAATCTTGGGCACAGAAAAGGGAAAGCACCTCTGTCCCACGTAAACGAAACCTCAGTGCTTTCTCTCAATCCAGACAGATTACATAGCTGCAGAGTGATTGCATGTCCAGGTCTAGAACATGCCCCTTTTCTAGAACATAAAACAGTCATTTCCAGATGGTGGAAGAACAAAGAAGAAAGATCATAATTGGATCTCACTGTTTGTGGTTTTATTTTCTCCCTTCCCTTGGCTCTCTGATGAAAGTCAGTGATTTGAAGAGTTTGTGGGCATAGTTTTCACTGGAGGAGCTTTCATTTCATGGTTCCCCATTTGTGCTCATCGCCAACTTTACAGCTAATTGAAACACAACTGAGCTTGTAGATTAAATGGCAACCCCTGGGATTTGTTTCTGCAATTACCAGCACTCCTTCTAGACAGATTCTAATTCAATAGTGAGTTCCTGGACCCACACGCAGACAACACTGGGAAAAATCGCACTGCCTGGGTGACATCAGAGTTAACTCTCTCCAGTCCATTATAGCCCCTGCATTCCTCAACAACAGTAGGTGAAATCCTGTCCTGTTGAAATCTGGGAAATTTGCCACCAGCTTCATATAGTTAGATAGAGGCTAGGATTTCACCTGGGAACACTGAAGGAACTGTCTCTTCTTGACAGCACATTTCCATCTTTGCAGCTTGCCTCGCAATGGCTTAAATTTTACAGAGTGCATTTTCCCTCGGTGTGGTCAAAGCTATTCATGCATTTCATAAAAACACATGCTCAGCTTTTCGAGCAGAACCCGTTGCAAGCCCCTAGCAGATATCCTTGTGCCCAGATTGAATTCCCTGGTTGGGAAAAAAGGGGGCTACAAAATGCAGCATTTGCAAAAAGTTTTTTGAAAGTAGTTTCCAGGGCTTAAAAAGAAACCAGTCACCTCTGAACTATTTTCACCAACAGAGATACTCAATTTGAAATGTATTCATAGATCAGGGAATAAATATCTGGTTAAGCAGATCCATAATGCGATCACTAGGCAAGAACAAAGTTGGCTTTTGCTGTATCTTCTAATTGGCAAATAGAGCTAGAGAGAACGCACACTGACTGGCAATGATTTCTACTACCATATCCGTTTTCATGGCGTAAAGCAAAATTCATCTGCCAACTCACTGACAAACTTTCTCCACTCCTAATTCAATTGAACCTGCTCTCCTTCCAGACACTGCAGCTGGAGAGTTAACCTGATGGAACAGAGCAGGAACCAGCCATATCTGGTTCTGGATCACCTTTTCTTGCCCCCTTTCAGCTCACCAGTAGGAATGTGAGCAGGGAACAAACCCTAGATTTGTCTAAGTGATGTTGCACGCCAAACAATCCTTGGCTCAGCCCTGGGATACAGGCAGTTATGATCCAGCTTTTCACTGAACATCAAAGGATATAGTAAAACTGGAATAGGCATGGAAGAGAATGGCTGGAGATCTTCTCTGTGAAAAATAATAAAATGGGCTAAGATGCTTGACGATGGAAGACAGATATGCTCAAGGTTTATAAAAGTACAAGGAGCATTGGGCAAGCAATGAGGGACAGGCAGTCTCTTGCAATGCTCTGAGAGCTGCAGGACATCAGCTGGAATCAGGCTGGAGGTGGGTTCGGAGCAGAAGAAGGGAGATAGGTCTTTACACATCTGCAAAGGCAGTTAAACTATGGAGCTCTCTGCCACGTGTCAGCCATTTACACGGGTTCAAAAGTTAGTTAGAGAAAAGCATGGAAGAAAAATCAGTTGCAGGGCTATTAAAACACAACAGATACCACTTCTGGCTCAGTCTCTAAACTACGATTTTCCAGAGGCTGAGAGAGAACACCCTGAGGAAGTATTTATATCATCTGCCTTGTCTCTATACTTTTTTCCTGGACATCTGCTATAAACTACCAGTGCAGACAGGATCCTTAAGAAATTGGGTATAAGAACATAGGAGCTGTCATCCTGGGTCAGGCCAAAGATCCTCCGTAATGGGAGGGAAATCCACCTGTAATTTCAGCCTTTACATGCGGTTGGGCTGTCTTAGCATCTCTGTCTTCCTGTCCATCTCCTTTCTGAAGCAGCATGATTCAAGGAAGCACAGGAGATGGAGAGCTCAGTGATGCTACATTCCTCCACTGTGAAAACAGGCAGAGAGGAACCACATCTTATTAGCTCTCCCAGGGGGAGAAAGCATGCTCAGCCTAAACCCTATTAGACATCAGAGAATTCACACTGGGTGGTATGTATTGGAAAGGGGGCAATATGTGTTCTGCCCTCACAGGGTGACTGGTTTTGTTGTCAAGTCAGCTGCTGAGACCTGGTCCGTTTCCCCAATTCAGTCCACAATGGGCTTTCCACATCTTTGCTCCAAAGTCCTGTTTATGAAGACAGAAACAGGGACTTGGCGGCTGCCATGCAAATGTCACATTTTATGAGCAACACAATTGCTTTAAGAAGGGCTTTTTTCTTCTTTTTTTTTGGCAGGCTCTCAACCCATGGCCTGGGTCTCCATGCCCCCCAGCTCCTCCACCACAATGTACAGAAATGGACACTGCAAATTTCTGTCTGAGGCCAGCCTTGGCAACAGAGCCAACGAGAAGAGAAACAGCCTGTGCTCTAACAAGTAAAATATTTATGTCTTGCTTTGGCTAACATACCCTCTCTCAATAAAATATTTTTCCCAGGAGGAAATCTATGAAAGGGAGGGGGATCCTTTATTATGTCCCCAAATCATTCTTTTCTGCTCCCCTTCAAAAGCCTTGAAATCAAAGGACACTGTATTCTGAAGCTTTTTGTTGCCATTCTTGACTTTGTTATCATTAGTTATTACAATCATTACATTGATTACCATTACGAGTTCTCAAGAGGCCCTGGCTAATCAGCACCCCATTCCAGGAAACACTCTGACAAATCTCTCACAGCATATGCATACACAAAGCTTGTAGTCTAAAAAGACTAGCTTAAACAGACTGTTAACCCATTCCCACGCCAGGGAGCTACAGTACAGAAAGTGCAAACTACGGCTATGCCGGGAGCCTGTGCCAGAGAGGGAACAAAGCTCTTAACTCCGATGCGAAAGAGAACAGCCTGGTCATTTCTTGCTGGAGTCTCAGAATACCGTTCTGCCACAGGAAGAGATCCTTGAGGGACTCTTCACCCACGGAAGACTCACTGATGATGTTCTGCACTTTGGCTCACTGCTAACCTTACAGACAACCAGTGCTCCAAGCCTGCAGCTCAAATGGCAACCTGTAGGATTTAGAGCAGGCCCTAGTTCAGCCGGAGGGTTACTGGCCTCACATGTAGAGGCAGATTCACCCTGCTGTGAACTGCCACTCCTGGGCACCAGGAAAGATAGCACGTGCTGCCTTTCAACAGAAGACTACATTGCTGCTCCTGAGACCACCAGCAATATTTTAATCTCTTTCTGGGCACATAATCTCCACCAGTCTGCAGTGCAGGTCACAAGATTGCTCATGGCAACTGCTCTCTGTTGGTAGTGGACCATCACAGTGCTTTTTGCCTATCCCAGCCTGTGACTTGTATCGCCTTCTTCATGTGGGGGAGGACGCAGAAGTCCTGTGTTCATCCAATGAAGACAAAGATCCTAAGCTTTGATGCAGCAGGATTTTGCCTTGGAAAGCTACAGGTGTACAGTCAAATTTTGATTCTTACAAAGATGCACTGTGAAATCTCACTAACCGAAAGACACATCATTGACAATCTTGACAAGTTCCTTCCCCCACCTTTGCTGGCCGGGGATTAACATGAAGGGAGGTAGCAGACACCTCTGCTGTTGTAGAGACACCCCTTCCTCAGAAAGCTTTTCGTTCACTGCTTACCTGGATTTCAGATCAGGCTGATGTGCACTTCCAGATAATTCTTCTTAGCCATCTGTCTCGGAGTCCCCATTTCCATAACACCAGAGATCTTAATCAGTTCCGTTTACATGCTTTTAATAGCTACGTGAGACTTCATGAAGCTGTGCTCTTGGGAAAAACAGCTGAAGTATCTTTTTCTTTACTTGTCTCAGGCCTTCTCTGCAAAGCTATTGCACCTTGGCCTTGCGAGTTTCCAAAAGCCAGCTGTGGGACAGTCCAGGAGGCACAGCCAAGACATGAGCTGGCCCTTATTAGCTCCCCAGAAGTGTGTATGTGACAGAGATAGTAGGAATGTCTCAAGCTTGGAAAAGGTTTCAGTTGGGACTCACCTTATTATATTCCAGAGAATCCAGCTCAGTCATAAATCCCTAATACCCTGTAGCATTATGTTTTTGTGATGGGAAATCAGCTACAGCTCTCAGATGGCAAACCCCTGCAGATGTCACTTACTTTGGCTCCATTTGAACTAATGACCTCAAAGCAAAGGGACCCATGTTTCCCTTATACCCTGCAAATTCACTCAGGTTCTTCTTCTAGGTCACCAGCCTTAGAAAAACCACAGTATGGTGGGGAGGAGGAGGAAAGGAGAACAGCATACAAAACCAACCCCAGACTCTGTTAAGGAATGACAAGAGTAAAAGTCCCATGGATACCAATGGCAAAATCACACAAACCGCAAGGAAAAGAGAAAAGAAAACCCTATTTGGGATTTTAAAAGAAGAGCTGAGCGAGCACACACAATACCCTTTGGCAAAGGAGCCCAGGCTGGAAAGTGTTGCAACTCCAACATGCTGTGCTCAGAGAAGGTGTTAATGGTCCAGCCATCCTGTATTATTACACACAAACAGGAGAGGCCCTGCAGAACTGTAGGGGTCTTTAAGATCCCCACCCAGATGGAAAGAGCAGAGAGAGTTATGTAGGATTAACGCACAGGGAGAGGAAGGAAAGGGGTGAAGGAAAGGTAATGTCGCAAGCACTAGAGAGCTCTGAGCTAACAAGGCAGGTCTGTTGCATCTCACACATTGAAGTGGGGCTGCTCAGGTGGCCCCTCTCCCACACCTCAGTCTCTGCTTCATGCACTCACAGCAGGACGCAGGGCTCCCCTCCTCTCTGGAACTCTCTGGGCCAGACCTGTGATTTATTGACCAGCTGCATTTAGGGTCATCAGTCCCAAACTCCTCTGAACTCCCAGTAGGAGCCAGAAGCTTCAGGCACTTTGCTTGGAAGGAACCATGCACAATGTGTTTGCAGCTGATGCCTGTAGCTGTGGTCTCTTCCTAACGTGGTCGGAGATACTGGCTCTTATGCATGGGGAAAGAGATATTGGAAAGGTCCTAACACTAGCCTATGCATGTTTCCTTAATGACAGCTAGCAAAAACTTCACACGTGTCAAACTTCCTGGCCCTACAAGCCACATGCTAAAATTGTCACATGGCTACGGGTTCCCAGGCACAAAGCTCTGGGTGAAAGCCAGGAGTGTACGTGCTTGTGGTTTGGGAATTTACATGCTGCACGGAATGGGTGGTATCTTCCCCAAAGCCTGTCACCACAAATACAATGGGATACCCAAGAGCTCCTGTGCTTTGCCAGTGATGCTGTAACAAAATCTCATGTCCAGAAAAAAGAATTAGTTATATCCCAACACAGGCTAAAGCTTCCCGAGTATTAATGGTGAGGCAGAGACGTTATTAGTTTGCACAGGACCACAGGGTGTAGCTGATTCTTCATTGTCCAGAGGTTTTAATAAAGACTGAAGTTTTCCAAATGAGCCATAGATTAAAAGGGCTTACAGGAGGGAGGCACTCGATAAAGTTCTGCTAGCTAATCTCTAGAAGAGAGCCATTTGTGATAGTATTGAACACTGATGAATCTCTACTGCAACACATAAAGCCCATGCATAACCTGAGTAAACAGCTCCTGCGAGAGGTATTTCATGTCCGGAATAAAACACTGCAGAAAATTCAGACAATAAGCTAAACTTCTGGAGAGGCCAGCACTGGCTTTCGCATTTGCAGACATGATTCACCACACCATCTCCATAAGCATTCTTGCCAGAAATGTTTGGAGACCATTTTTAACTGGTCTGTCAAGGGGCAACTCCAGAATTATAATCGACTGCACACTACTAGGCAAAGTGCTGGACTGTTGAACTCGTGTACAATTTTCCTGTGGATTAGATCAAATTCCTGATGTAGGAAAAACTATTAGGGCCTCCATTCTGTTTTCACTTCTGAGAGCTTAACACACGTTACTGACTTCAACCAAGTGATTTCCAACATATACCTGTGAGAATGCAGGATCAAACCACAATGTGTTATGTTTCAAAATATTTTTTCACAATAAGCTGGTTTAGTGAACTCACTTTTCACCCCTAGAGAGCTGACTGTAATGAGATCATGCGGAGAAAGGATATGGAGTTTCACCCCAATCTCCAGGAGACAACAGGCCATATCCAAAAATCCTCCCTCAAATCAGTAGTACTTTTGATCATAGAGCAATACCATCTGTGGAGATAATTCCAAGGAAGGAGCAAGGTCAGAATTTCAGCTGTCACATGAAGATTTGAAGCATACGTATCTGGGATGCTGTAAGGATACGTTTGCTCCCAGCTTAGGAAGCGCTTTCAGTCTGTGCTTTTCCTAAAGCCTCACCTCCTGGAGTCTTGTGAATATCTGAGACATTTTTTCTATAGTTCTTTTTTTCTCCTCTTTCATTTAAAAAAGCAAAAAGTTCTCTGGAAAGATATTTTCTAATAGGAACAACTTTAACACGCGTCATGAAGGTGGGACCACATTTAACATCGTACTTTGGATAAATCTGCTGTGACTTTTGCTTTAGCAAGAGAAAGCAGCATGACAGGTTGATTTGAGGCACTAGCTAGATCAAATCTGAGCTGTATTGCTACAAGGAAATGAGAGTCATAAAAGTGACTCTCATAAAATCATGCAGCAAATTAGTGCAATCAGAATCCTGATCTTCCAAATCCTAGTCCAACACTCTAGCTAACAAATCTGTGAGAGGAAATGTTTGTCCCTGCCCCATCTGCATCACTCCAGGATTTAACTGATGTATTTAATCCTTCATTTTCAACACTAGCATTTTACATTCAAGAAAAAAAAAAAGTGGTGATCGTCAGTTCTAATTAAATTACGTTCTATTTTTTTAATTAAATAGCCTAAACTGAAATAAACTGGAAGAAATATTCTAACAAATGATTTAGAAATATTTCATATGTATCTAAGAAGGGAGCCAAATATAAATTGACAACTTAGAGCAAGAGAACTTCAATCTGGGTTTTATTGCAATAACAAAACTGCTTATTTAAAAGCCATCACACAGAGCATCTATTCAGAAACAAGCCCGAAGACAGTCAGGGAATTAAAAGGAGGATAGTGTTTTGAATTAATCTAGAACATTTTTGCGGATTAGTTTACAAGCACAGAATGCCTCAGGGGGCTAGGGAGAGCGCAGAGCACTGAAGTCAGAGGGATCTGTCTTTTTCCTGTTGCTAGTGATTAGTTCATATCTCTTTGACACCATGTTTACAAGCCCCTAATTGCCTCATTAATACCTCATTATTACTTAGAAAGTGAAGAAGCTTTTAGCTTTGAAGCTACTTTGCTGCACTTGAAGGCAAATATAGGGTGAATTTTGAATGTGTTGGTACTAATTAGAGTTGAAGTCTGTTTCCTGTTGCTTGTGGGTGGGTGTTAATAGCTTCAAAGAAAAAATTAGTCTTCAATTTATATTATACGCCTCCTAACTTACACACAGAGGAATAAGTGCAAAGAAGAAGCCCATTGCTGCAAACTGGATTTACAAAGGGACAGATATCCAGGCATCTATTTTCTTTTGTGCTTTTCACATGTGGACCACTGTATGAGCACTCGTTCACACTGTATTAGAAAGTCTGCAGCAGACTGAAGCTGTCCAGTTCAGTCCATGCAGATACAGTGTGCATCCTCTTGTGCTGTCATGCATGTGCAGGGCATCATAGCTTCTTTTTGCACCAGAACGAGAAAAAGAAACAGATTAACCACTGCATAAAACAGATCTGGGTCCATCTGTCTCCTGCTCAGGATGGTCACTGCTCACAGGATGAAGCTTGTTACAAAGCAAAGCTAAAATCAGGCAGAAAAAGTTCATCCCACGATCCTTCATTTCCAAGCATAGGTACGTATTACATATATATTCATATGTATATAAGTATGTACGTATACATATACCACACAGCATATTACTGCAACCAGTAAGCGCATTTTTCCTGACATGGAAAAGCTGTGAGATCTTTGACCAATTTTCAGTTTCAAATCACTGATCAAACACCTATTTCAGTATACAATTTGCAAATAAACCAGAGACCACAATTACGGTTACTGGATTACTGCATAAATGAATAAATATGATGTTTAGAAGCTCACTTGGGCTAGAAAGATGCACTGGCTGATAATGATTTTGAGGAATTTTCTTCCAGTTCCAAGCAGAAGAGAGACAGAACAGACATTAACTACAACAAATCATTTCCATGGGAAATTTTTAACAGAAATATCCTTTCCTTCAATTAGCTTGTTTTCAGGGGTCTGGGGGATGCTGTGCATGGAGAAGGGGGTGAAAGAGAAGGAGAAGATGCCCATTTTTGGTAAAAGCATTCAATTTTTTAATAAGAATTTTGGATGAGAGAAAGAGTGAAAAATAGCCTTTGCTAAAAGCAAATGGAAAACCCTACACAGACTGGAAGATTTGGATACAAAAATAAAATGTTTTTCATACAAATTAAATTCCCAGAGGCATTTTTCAGTATTGTTTTTCAGTGGTGGGGGCTGAGGGTGGGCGCAGAAAAAAATCAAGTCGAGTAGGTCGAACATTCCCAAATGAAGTAGTCAGGATTTGGCTAACAGTCCCCAAGGCTCAGGATTTAGCCCAGACTGCTCAGAGTCACTGCTGATTATCGGGCCTTCTTCTTGTCACAGGCCCAGGACAGTGGGGTCTTGGCTATCAGCACTTGTAAGGCACAGCTCAGAACAACTCAGCCTCTTGCGTTCCTCTCATACCTTGCATCTCCTCTAAGAGGAGGTAAGTTGACAGAATTCTGACATAATTTCATTTCCTTATTAAAAACAATCTAAGAATGTAGATGACATCAAATTACATACCTAACTTGACAGCATCCCTTTACATACCTGACTGTAAAGAATACAAATATGAAACAGAAAATCCACCTAAAATTATGGGTCAGAAACCCAGTCTACCAAATGGCTAAGGGAGGACCCCCCTCCTCCTGAGTTGTATTTACAGTATCTTTGATTTATATCAAACATTCAAAAAAGTATTAAAACAAAAATAATTAAGGCAAGCCAAATTCTTTTCTTGCCAGCACGCAAGGCTTGTCCGACTGGACATATTGAGGCTATCAAAACGTGGTGAGTATTTATAACCTAGCGCTCAGACAACTTGGAACAACAAACGCAAACAGCCACAAAGAAGTCACTTTGTTCACTTGGCACAAACAAATCTCTGAGATGAAAAGCAGCCTGGCGTTTATTTTGGGCCAAGCTGCCTCATCTGGTGATCCACAACGTGGCACGGAAAGGGCAATGTTACCAAAGGACACAAAGCACATGGAGATGCATCATTAGAGCAAACACAGGCCAGGGTGCCAGGTCTTGGTATTCTTGCTTCTTCCTTCCCAGAATGGATGTCACTTTCCCTCCTTTCTTTTCCCCAAAGCACACTTGTTTGGGGCTTGTTTTTTTTGTTTTGTTTTGTTTTGATTTGATTTTTAGGACCAGGCTTGTCAGCACAGCCTGAAAAGCTCTTACAGCTATAATTTAAAACTGAATTGTGTTGATTGAAAACATGGCTAGCATCTGACTGCAGACATGTCTGAAGACTTCCACATGCATAGCCAAATGAGGACTGGTGAGGACATGGTGAGATTTGCCAAAAATATTAAAACAAGCTTAGTAGGATACACGATCCACAACTGTGCACTGGTAGTAGGCAGCCCAGGAAATGCCCATTTAGAGATCTGGTAAGTTCCCTTAGCCACTGAGCCATGGAGACCTGAGCTGCCTGGGAGATACAAGGAAATAAAAAAGTGTGGTAACAAGTCATTCTCAAGAGGTTTCTCAGAACACAATCCAAATCCAAGACTGGAGGAGGAAATCTCAGTGGACTCCGGGTTGGTTTGAGATTGGCATCTCATTTATCCTTCTATGAATATGACCAAGGCACAAGAGGAAAAACCAAGGAGAATGGGAGAGGTAAAAGAAATCCAATAGAGCGGTTAGCCAGTGAATATGCAGCTTACTGGAAGGATAACACATTGCCTTTTGGGCAGCACGCTGACCAGAAGATAATGAAAAGTCTGCAGGAGACCAGGTGCAGTTTGGTTTCAGGAGTGCTGATATACGTTGCCTCAGTTCAAAGGGAGTATCTTACCATCTTCCATGGCTCCTTCAAGGGAGGATCTGGTAAGGCTTGTAGTCCTTATCTCAGCACTGACACCGAGCCCTGAGTCACATTGTCGCATGCATGGATAGTAGGAAGCTTGGCTGTTTGACGGTATGATGCCTTCATTCTTCTCATACCTTCATTCCCTCAGATAGCTAAAGAGAGAGCTAAAGGCATTAGAAAGTCTTTATAAAGCTTTAACCTTCTGATGACTTTCAGGAATTGAAAGGAGGGTCATAGGTGATTTTGGGTGCTTTTCTCTCTTTCCATTTAAAAAATGCATTTCCCACAGCTCCTTAAAATACCGGAATAGATATGCTTGTATTTTTCAGTATACAGATTCAAATCCTTGGTTTCTTTGGCAAAAGGCCATATAAATTCTCATGGATTTGTTATTGCCTGCTATAAATTTACTACTCAGAAAGAATAATATTTCATTTGCTTTATCGTTGGTGCCTCTAAAGAGGGTGAAAATGGATTTAAGTCTTTCTTTGGGCACCTTGATGAGGGCAGAGAAGGAACACACAAAAAATGCCAAAACAGACATGTAAAGAATTAATATAAGGCTCCATCATCTATAATTCAGTTGATAAACAGGTCTCCTTCGCAGTGAGTTACAATGCCAAGATATTTGTTCTGTAAATTCTGTCTAGAACTTGGCAACACCATTTCTAAGAAGGAAAACAATCTCCTAGGTCTAGTTCATGCAACCCTGGTGACTTGGGCAATACTTTCCATCTGAATAAGCAGAGGGTTTGATCTTACTCACGATGGCTCTTATGCTTTTCCTATTTTACACAGAGGAATATGGGCAGTAGAGAGAATTCACCAGCCCAGGTGGGAACAGAACCTCAAACTCATGTTCTTTTTACATATCCATGGCACACATAACACAACTTCATGGAGTTAAATCTGTCAAGTTAAAGCCATTCCCCGGGCAGCTCTACTTATCCCATGATCCTTACTGCCTCCACAGTGACCTCATTTAGAGAACACACTGCAGTGATCTTATCTCCCTGCATCAGCCCCCAAATGAGGCAGGCTTGGGGTGAACAGACCAGGACCCAGACTCCAAGCAGGAAGAGATCCAAGTACCCAGAAAAGTGTGCTTGGTTTTGTGTGACGGTGTAGAGTGAAATCAAGGATTCACCCTGTTTGTGCTCTGGAGCTTGTCCAGAACTTATGTTCAGACCCAGGCTTGTCTCCGTTTATCTAGATGTTAGGCAAGCTTGAATAGTCTGACCATGTGGCTACTGCTATGTTAGTATCTGAGATATATTAAGTTTACACCACTGAAAAAATTTACGACTTGAAAGCCTGATCCTTGTCATTGGGGATCCAAGATGCGGACAGATGGAGCAATTTGCACAAAGTCAGGCAAAGGGTGGGTTATGAAGCTGAGCATTAAAGCACAACCTCTGAAACCCACGTGGCTGGCCAGCTCCCAGGGTGATCCTTTCTCCAGTGATTGAAAGATCAGTAAATTACTCTCTAAATGCTTCCAGCAGGAACTCTTCAAAACACAGCAAATGGGATTTTTCACACTTTGACTAATGAAAACTTGGCACATGGCATGAAAAATAAAATCCTCACTGCCAGCAGTACATATATATATAAAATAATGTTTATTTCTACGGGGCTTGTGAATAAGCAAGACATTTTTCATCAGTGAAAGGCAGTTTCTGTGTGTATGTGTAAATTAGCAACAAGAAGAAGTGTGACTGATGATCCCAATGAACATCATCCTAGTGAGATTCAAACAGTCACAACTTCTTGCTTCTGAAAAGAAAGTCTCCTTTTTTTACTTCACCCTCCAAACTTTGGGGTTTATTGTGGCCATATTTCTCTGCTTTTGACAAAAAAATATGTACATAACCAGTCCTTTTGTTTCATATTTACAGAATAGCTGTCATCACAGGCCTGTGTGCCAGGGCTAGGTATTTATAGGTAAAGATTCAACAAAAGGATGTGCTCAGAAAGCACAGATCAGATTTCACATTGCCTGAAAGATCTAATTCCATATGAAAGCAAGGCTAGTTTCTGAAAAAGTGGGGAGAGCTCATTCTTCTTGCCAATTTACAATATTTTTCTTAATCTGTTCTTTTTCCCTGCTTCTTGGTGCTCTCCAGATGACCAATGCAAACATCAGGAAAGACTAACCTAACTCCTCATTCAGGCAGACCAAAAATGACTAGACACAAACTGGGACCAACAGTACACTGTAAACACACTTTCAAAACAATGGCAGTATTTTCTTTTTGTCTGCTGAAAATGTTTTGAAAAATTACTGCAGTGAAAAAAAAAAACACCTGAAAATCATACCATCCCAGATAAACTGATATTAGTACCCTATTAGCACACAGATAAAAGGTGACCCAGCCGCAGTCTACCAGTTCACCGCTATCACTTGATACCCGCAAGGACAGAGCTCAGCAGAGGAGCCCTCATAGACATTTCAGGGACTTGCTGTAGTGGGAAAGGTTTACTTTTTCTCAAGTGCAAAAGGATTACTGGGGCTATTGTAAATTTGCTTCAAAGAAACAAAAAAAGAGCTTTACAGTTGTGCAATAATCAGAAGATGTGTAAGAAGAGATAGGTAAGTTGTGATATGCTTTAGCATAGCATAGCATCAGGTTTTATTTGATTAATTCTTCCCTACAGCTTGTAATGGATATACACAATGTGATTTCAGGGCAGGAGTAGCTTCAAAGTACAGTCTGAGTATCACAGATTCAATCAAGCACAGCTGGATCTCAAAGATATAAGCCACTTTGAGTTATGCAGGAGGAAGGAAAGGGGAAGATTACTATGATCTGAAATATTAAAGCTTCTTTCTCATGATTAAGTACATTTATATCTTTTACTCAAGCCAGCAAAAGTTGTTTCCAGGCAGCAGAAAGAAACAAGGAAGACAATTTTGCCACACTATGTGTGTGGGTGTACAATATACATGCACATCCGGCTCCTCACCCGAAGCCTCACAAAGATAGCACAAAATCATGTTTGGTGATTTGGACAGAGAACTGGCAGTGTTACAGGAGAAACACAGGTACTGAAAAAGCTCCTGTGGGAGAGGACGAGGGATAAAGCATGGAGAGGTGTAGGACTGCCTTCTAATAACCACCACCAGCTGTCATCATACAGGAGGCAGCCAAAATTCTCCTGCAGCAGATGCTCTAGATGACTATGTACACAGAGGGTAACACATACAGGCTGCAGTGGCTCCAGTAGCCCATTTACCAGGAAACATTGCCACAGGCTGTGATTTACACCTAGAGAGAATACCATCCCCGTGTTGACCCTGCAAAAGCATCACTGCAGTGCTGGCATAAACTACCTGCCTTGGGGATTCATCACTCCCAGGAGTTCTTCCTAAAGCAGAGTCCTCTTCCTTAGTCTTGTAATCTCCTCTATCGTTCTTTAACTTAGGAAAATCTGTTCTTCACCGTTTTTAGTGGGCTTAGGATAATGTGGAAGGTCTCAAAGAGTGTTTGCATACAGGTCTAGAGGAGCAAAAGTATGTCTTGTTCTGGACCAGTATTAGAAAACAGCATGCAGATGACCAGATCCAAAAAGTCATCTGTTACCCATGCAAGAGGCAGCCAGGCAGAATTCCTCCCTTCTGTCTATTGCTATCGCATAAACTGGTACAGTCCTGACAATAGTCTCACTCAGGATGGATCCTGGACTCGAATATACTCTTGGAAGCGTTGCCTGTGCTTGATCTGAAACAGCAGGGAATCTGAATGACCCCTCCTTGAACACTTGAAAGCTTCTTAGTGAAACTTGGCAGCTGATGAGTCCAATCACTTTCATGGGGAGATCAACTAGACCATCTCTGAGGGACTCCATAGCTCAGGAAGGGAAAACGGCTGTTACTGGAAGAACCTTCCTAGAATCTGACTGTAGGTCCAGTTTTCTGCTCAGGAAAATGGGGACAGGACATGATGGAAGGACCTGAGCTATAATTGTTGATGCTTTAAATCTCCACCATGAGAAATNATATTTCCCATATATATATATATATATGAAATGAGGTCAGTCGCAATTACGAAGCTCTAGCCATAGCCCCCCCTCCTAGGTGAGACGAAGATCTGCTTGGGATGATAGATGTCCATCTGACCTAATTCTAGTCAGGCTAGAGGAGATCCCTTCTAAACCTACTTGTCTAAGATTCATGAAACCAAGCACATGGACCCATATGGCACTTTGAGATTAGGGAAGTTCAGATCCTGGCCAGTTTCTATTGTTAAGCTCACAAAGCACTAAGATAAATAATGGAAAATGCTTCAGCTGCTATTTATTTAGGGCAGTTTTGCCACGTGACATCAGAAAATATTCCATGGTGGAATTTATTAACATAAAAATGGACTTGGTGAGACTTTGTGATCTATTAAACTTCCAGCTAACGAGACTTTTGTTTATCCAATCAACAGATGGTGTTTTTCTGAACCAGTTATGTTGATTCACAGCACCGAAGTGGTTACTGGAAAAAAGGACCATGACTTTAATAAGGCGCAGGCCCATACACAGGCAACAAATGCAAGCGATATTTCACCAGCTCCAAACAAAAAAAAACCAGTTTTTAAAGCAAATCACCAGAATATTTGCATGCGTTATGCATGTTCAAAGATCCTGGAACAGGAATGCTGTTGGTAAACCAGCTATTTCAGACACATACACCAATTTAATTGCACTTCCTTGGAATGTTCTGCTCTGAGTTAGAAGAATGACAGTCACACATAGATTACTCCTTCAGAAGTGCTGTCTTGGAAGGCTAGTTTATCTGTTTTATAATAAAGACTCATCCCACTTATGAAACCCCTCTCACGCTTCTCAGTAATAAACACTAACAAACATAAAATCATATCAAGATTGTAGAAAGCAATGGCAATCTAGAAACCAGGAAAAGAAAACAAAGTGAATTACAGCAAAGAGTGGAACCTTTAAAGGACTCTGGAGCAGCTGAACTCCTGATTATTCTCCAAAAATGAAAGAGATTTGAACTGTTTATGAAATTAAGTGGAGCTTCTGGAACCACACACTGAATTATGCTGAACAGGAAGAAAACTCTTTGCTTACCAGGCCTCAAGGAAAAAAATCTACTGTGCTAAAGAAACAGCTACAGCTTTGCTACGCAGCAGGGAGCTTACTTCTGCTTGGATGGACGAGTTGCTTTCGGACCTTTCCTTCACCATCTGATTTAATATGTTTAAGGAATGGAACAGTAATGCAAGGGCTTAAGTTGTAGACAGAAGGTCTCAAAAAGCCAGGATCTACCATACTTGTAGTAGAAGAACAGCACTGAAGGGCAGGTTTCTTCTGCCTCTACCAGCTCAGATCCAGAATACCTTTGAGAGAATGGGAGAAAAAAAGCTGAAAAGCATTTACTGGACTGTTAATAGCACTCACCTATCCCATCATTTTGTGCATATGTATGTGTGTATATATATTTATATGTGTATGTAAACACACTAATATATATAAACACACACACACATAGATACATACACCTCCCTAGGTGTGCGCACATGTAATGTTATATACATACACAAACGCAGACTAAACTTTATACAGAGGGAGAACGCATACCAGAATCTGACACTGGGAAAGGTTTTCTTCAGCATATTTACACACCTAGTCTCAGGCAGGATGTGGTCTGTCATTGCAGAGGCCACAGCACAAGGTGAGACTTTGCAAAATGTAATACAAGCTATTAATGCTAGTTGGTCTGCAAAATTCATACCTAGTCCTTAGAAGGGAGGATGTTAGGATTGAGAGGGGATTTTCTTCAAGAACTAGACTGGCTGTTCCTGGAACGCTGATACAAAAGATGCTGAATTGGACACATGAGGACAAACAGGCAAGGAAATATAAGACCGAGTACAATGACTACATCATATTGGTTGCAATACATAGGAAAAAAGATGTAAAACATGTAAAACAGTTGTGGTAATTGAGCAGTTTCAGTGTGACAGCCTTAAGTAGGCGGAGGGTTGTTCCTCTGACAACTGCATGTTTTGAATCATGAATTGCACGACTGAACAATGATGTTATACACGAATACTACTGCTACCATCAAAATCAATCTTCAGTGGGAAAATCTGTATTTGCTAGACACATCACAGCACAGGTGTCATGGCAAATAACAGGTCATGGCATGACAGCTAGCAGTGCAACTGCTTTAGACTTGTTACTTTCTGAGTCCAGGACAGCTACATATAATGCCACCTGTGCACAGGACAGCAGAGAAATCTAATTAGGATCCTTACTTGGATCTGAGCAATCTGATCTGACATTGAAGTTAACCCTGCTCTGAGCAAGGCCAGTTGGACCAGAGACCTCATGACATCCCTTATGACCTAAATTTAGGTCATAAATAATTATTCTATGATATGAAGCATACAAAAAGAGGAATTCTCATTTGCCATCTCTGGCAGGAGCAGAAGACACCTCCAGCTTCATTCATGGAAAAAGGACAAAGGAAAACCCGGGTTCTGACTTCCAGTTTTGGCATAGGATAGCTTTTGGCAGAGGCAGAGTCCCTTGTTACAGGACAGGCGTAAGAAATACAGAGACTGAAATCCACTGGGCACTTTGAAATCCTTCAAAAGAAAGTACACCATGGCAAAGACAGAGAAATACACACACGGCACAGGCCAACAGTACGAAATTTTTCCTGGGAGGAAGGCGACAGAAGAGGAAGAGACAAAAGTCTAGTTAGCCCTATTAAGGAGCATGTTCTGATAAAAAAGTGTTACGCTTCCCTGCGTGCAAATACCAATCCTTCACAAGCTGTTTCCTCTAAGATCTAGTGATCTTCTTTACCTGTTGGAAACTCACTGTAATTACAAGTTCCAATGCCAGTTTCTCATTAACAAAGAAATCTATCGTCTATTCCATGGGGTTTTGCTTTGCCTGATTAAAGATATTGTTAAAGCCTCCACAAATACCTTTTGTACCCACATGGGCTCCTTATTGAATCTGGCTGTCCTCACTTCCTTGTCTCAGTACAACTTACTTGTTAAGTTGCTGCCTCACTGCATCCCTGAAGTGGTTCCCTTTAAGTGGCTGGTGAAATGATTAATATTTATTTAGGAAAGCTCTTTGAAGATGATACATGACATAAATATCAGCCAACACTATTATGCTTCCAAAAAACAATACAACTTTTGTAAGATTAAAAGCCTATTCCCCCATTAGATTTCTTGAAATATTAAAAACAAAATAACGCAACCTTCCCTTTGCAGTTTATCCCTCTTATCTCTTCACAGTTTTTAATAGTCAGTACTTCCCATCTGATTACTGTTAATCACACTGTTATATTGCTTTTACAGCCTTGGGGTTTATTACAAAGCTTCTCTTACTCCGTATAGGAACAAAACAGTAGCAGGTAGGCAGCAATATACATTTTCCAAAGATCAGAACCATTATTTAATGTTTTTGTAAATATTTACTTTAGAAGCAGGCTAAACGTTACTTAAGATTGTTCTAAACTGCTGTGTTTAAAGGAAAAAAAATCACGAGGACATATGGAACTCATCTGAAGGAGAAAAAAATGTAACAATTACACAAAAGAATTAATTTCCCTTTCTGTTACTGAAGAGTTATCTTCATAAAAGCTTGTGGCATGCTTTTGAATCTTAGGTGGAACATCGTGACACATAGCATGTGGTTTGTGGTCTCTACTTCCTAACGCTTGAAGGTCTGGCTGGAGTTTTCCCAACCTGACTGTCCCACCAAATCGGTACACACCCGCATCGCGCTCCCACTGGGATTTCTGTTCCTGTTCTAATCTTTTTTTTTTCTTCTTCTTCTTCTTCTTAGTCATCTTACCCACAAGCAGCATAAATCAAGGCGAGGCTGTGTTTTCACAGCTAGGCAATTCTTGCAACATCAGGGCTGAGTTCAGGGAAATGGCTGGAAAACTTGCCATTCCCCCCCCCCCCCCACACACACACCTGCCTTTTGGCTAATGGAAGATGAGCACAATGCCAAAGATATTTGTTTATTCTTGCCCTGGGTGCTTTGATATGTATGTCATTGATGAGGGTAATCGCCCTACCTCACAACACGGCACCCATGACTGAATAGGGCCTCACATCATCTTATAGACCTCTTAGGCGTCTTCTCCAGTGCGTGAAATGTTGGGTCACGTCACTGGAGGTGTCCCTGCCAGACTTCTAATGAGGCCCCTGTTGTTCCGCTACTTTGGAAATGAGTACGGAAGGAGGCTGAAAGAGGATGACCAAGTCAAGGCCACTCAGCCAGGCAAATGCATCATGTCACACGATAAGGGGCACTCATTCGCCACAAGGTCAGCTTGTTGCTGCTGTGAACCAGTGCAGCAGTGCCCCATCCTATATGATCATGACAGCATCAAGCTTATAGCTTTTAACTGGTTTGTGGCAGCTTTCTAGGGCAAAACAACAGGATACCGTGTTGTGACTCGACTGAGCCCTTGTGGTACCACATCTGCTGGGACATGGATTGTACAACCCTTCCTGCTCCAGACATCATCACAGGTGGGGGCTCGGCCACATAAGATGACCGTCCAGCACCCTGCATGCCCGTGGGTGGGCTAGGGGTGAGGGGGTGAGTGCTGAGGCACGTTTGGGAGAAAGGTGGGGCTGCTGGAGAGAGAGAGTCATGGCGTGGGCCCATGCAGCTGGGCCCTGCCCTCCCCATCCTGTGTCGTCACGCCAGCAGCGCGAGGGAGACACGCTGGGGGGCCTGGGGAGCCCCAGGGCAGGTGGGGCGGGAAGGGCAGGTGAGAGCTCACTGCCGAGGTGGCACCCACCCACTGCCACCACGGTGCCAGCACCGGGCACGGGGCACGCCAGGCCACCAGCACGCCGTGCAGCCCTAACTGCGCTGTCTCACTGCAGCGCCCCGTGCTGCAGTGAGGGGGCACCTTGTGGGCTAAAAAGCCTTCCACCTCTTTCTGTCCCTCCAACTCTTTCCCTCATCTGAACCTCATTCCTCAGGGTACCACCTGGAAATGAAATATTTCTTTGCAGGAACTAGAAATTTCATGAGGAAAAACAATCCTTTGCTCCTTTGCATGACTTTTACCTGGCTGGAAGATCTAGGGGGAGAGGAGAGAGAAGCGGATGCGAGTCCCCATTTCAACAGGAGCCGCTGGTGCCGACGCCACGGTTAGGAGCACGCTCCCGAGCTTCTGGAGTGCAGGAGCAGAGCTGCGGTGATGCACACACGGTGGTGCGAAAGCCTCTGCCGCGGCTGCCCGTGGCTGCGGCTGTTTATCGGTAGCCCCAGCCAGCGGTGTCCCTCTCACAGGGCGTTGGGGAAGCCATGTGTCAGTCAGCCAGGCCTCATGCTACCAACCTCCCCTGGGCGGAACCCCTCCTGACTTCACCCTGAGCTTTGCCAGAGCAAGGACCCTGCCTCATACCAGCAGTTAATATTTTTCATCAAGAAAACCTGGTGGCTTCGATTCTTCTCAATTCAGTGAGGAACTTCCCCGTTTGGGGAAGGTTCTACAGTCATGGAGGTGGGGGGGAGGCCAGGATCCTGACCTGCTCTGCAGTGTGCAGCGCCCCGAAAGGACGCCGAGGTAGTTCTTGCAAGCGGCAGCTACCAGACACCGGCAGCCTGTCCTTGCCTCGGGAAACCGCGCAGCTTTGACAGAGACTGGTGTACGCGAGCACGCTTGAGTTGCAGCCGCTGGACTCCAGCGCCTGCTGCAGTGACCTCCAAAGCTCCAGGCTCAGTGCTCCTGGATGTGCTCCTGTCAGCAAGAACCAGCCAGGTCTTGCTGGAGCAAGGTGCTTCCTCCTGAGGCTTTTGGGTCCGAGTGGAAGCGGGATACCTAACGACGTGAGCAGGACCGTTTAGAGAGGTCTTCTTCAACCCTCCTGAGGTGCTGAGGGAGCAGCTGATGCCCCGGACGGCGATGACGGTGAGGATGGCTGAGGCGCAGGGTATGGCATAGCCAGCTCTGTGTAGGGCCCACGTCCTTGACATGCCCTCCGCCATGACACCCGGCCAGGCCTCGCTGCCCCTGTTTTGAGAGGGGCCGGGGGTCCGCAGTGCCTGTGGGGACAGGTCACCTCGCGCCTCAGAGCCGAGCTGCACCACAGCTGGCAGGGGAGGGTGTGCGCCTCAGGGCAGCCCCTCAGGAGCCGGCCGCTCTCAGTTCCTTCCTGGGACAAGCCCTGCTTGAGCGATTTTGTGACACTTTGCGGGGCAGGAGTGTCGGAACTTTACTGTGTTACGCTCTCGGGGTTTGAAGAGAGGCAAGCGCCACACAGGTGCCGCCGCGTCTGAGGGCCGGCGGGTGGCGGGAAAGCCGCCGCTCCTCAGCCCTCAGCCGCCGCCGCCGCCGCCGCCGCGCTGCTGCGCTGGGGCGCGATCGCCCCCT